>VMBQ01005543.1:0-23952 GCA_007657795.1 Dreissena rostriformis | reverse complement strand
GATTGAAACCATACAAGTCACATCATTTAAATTTATGTTAACCCATTTATGCCTAGCGTCTAGAAAAAAGGCCTTGGCAAACAGCGTAGACCCAGATGAGACGCCGCATGATGCGGCGTCTCATCAGGGTCTGCGCTGTTTGCTTAAAGGAATTTCTGTAAGAAATATTCTAAATATAGAAATAAATATACTAGACATCCCTAATTTTGGAAATAAATTGATCCAATTTAGAAGGATGGGAGAGTCCACTAGGCATAAATGGGTTAATCAGGACTCATCCATGCACATTCTTGTATGACACATAAATTGGACACTGTCCGTTGACCTTAGCCTTTGTATCTCCAGGCAACGTTTCCCCGTACATGATTTCCTATCTCAAGAACAGGACCTCTGAGACGACACTTCGAAACGAGGACAATATCTGGATCGCCAACTCCGCCATAGTGCTGTCTCCCATAGCAACCAGTTTGGGTGGAATCTTAGCCGCACGTATTGGTATTCGAATCACGTGCGCCATTGGCTGCTCTATTCTTTGGTAACACGATTTGCGGACTTGCTTTCATGCACTGCTTATCATAATAAGCTTTTTAAATAAAGTATCATTCTTATTTTTTTTTTGATTCAACAGTATGATATATTATACACAGGTGTACTGGAACCCTTCTGTATGCTACTAATGTTGATACCCTTATCAGCTTCTCCTACTACAACATTTCACTATGCCTATTTGGTCAATCAAATAAAAGCTTGCAGAAAATTATTAACGACCAAACCACGTTGAACTTATCTTTTCTAGACCGCAAGTGCACCACATAAACTGCATAAGATTGACGAAGAACATGTTACATTCAACATACAATTGCTGTTGGAGTTTGCATGACTATGTGACGGTGTTATTCCACATGTAAACATATGTATTAAAATGCACATGACTGTCATTATTTTCCTAGGATATATCATAATTTACATCAACATTGTTAAAATGGGTATAACATATATGAGTGTATATTTTAACGACCATCTATTTCTGCTATTTCAGTACCGGTGTTGCGCTGACGTTCTTTACATTGAAGGTGTCGTTGGTTTGGGTGTCCATTACATATGGTCTTGTAAACAGCTTCGGTAACTTTATTGCGTACGGTCCACCAGCACAAAACGCCGTTGGGGTAAGTAACCTTGCATTCAATAACACGTATCGCGCTTTACCTTATTTATTGTACAACCGAACATTGAATTGATCTGTCTTTGTACACGTGCTTTGTAGAAAACAGTTTCATGTTCATTGCAAATATGTGTTTTCTTTTATTCACTATTACGTGTAAAGCATTCAGTTTTACGACGTTCTCTGCTGTTGAGGTTTTATTCCAATTTTCGACGAAACAGTAGATTCATAGACAGTCGCTCTCTGAACACGGGGTTTAATCATGGACGACACTTACCGCTTTTATGGATTTTTCTTTTAAAGGAAGTCACTGGTAGCGAAAATCCAGTTTGGGTGGAAAGTGTCGTTCATTATAAGCCTGTGCTGACAGCACATGCGAATCTGGGATGACACTTTACGCACATGCATTAAGCCCCGTATTCCCAGAGAAGTGCTCATATATGTTGCCTTTCAGTGGATCCCAAAGCGGCCTACGTTCGCGGTGGGTCTGATAGTGTGCGGATTTGGGGGTGGGGCTTTCATCTTTAACCAGGTCGTCACCGCCTTCATCAACCCCGACAACATCTCACCTGACCTCGTTGACAAATATGGCGACAGGTGGGTCACATAACTCATCGCGTTTGCCTAATGAAAATTGTTCAGATGACAGATGAAAAGGGAAGCTTAAACACGGACGCATTAGGTTGCTGGTCGCGCCAGGTTTCTCACCAAATTCATCATTTTCTATGATTTAACGTGAACACAATGTATTCGTTTAAAATTGATTTCTGAGTATTGATCGTAGACGTGTTATGTACCACAAGTAGATTTAATTAAGCATAGTGACAAGTGACAATAATTGACTTTGAACGAGTGGACCATAGATCTGCTATCATTTTGTTTCTGCCAATTATCCAAAACAACACGTTTGGACTTATATGATAATATTATTACGACTTTGATTTATAATTTCAGGTATTTCACCAACAAAGAATTATTGGACCGAGTTCCCTATGCATTCCTGTTACTTGCTGGAATATACGCTGTCATGTGCGTCGTTGGTGTCATCATGATCGTACCCGCCCCTATTCCAGGGCAGGTGCGTGGAGTTTAAATATAAAATATTTGTTATTAGTTCCATATGTAAAGAAGAATACTAACAAAAATATTTTTGTTCTAGAATGGTACCAGTTGTATGCAGCGGATTGGAACTGTTGATATAGAAAATATTCAAGAAAGTTATCCAACACCAAAACACAAGTAAGTTTCAATCAGCGAGTATAAAATGTATGCTTATGTCATGGGCTACTTGGTCAACAATCATTGTTGAAATGCAAGGTTGTGCTTTTGCTACGCACTAGTACCCATTTTGTATATGTTATAAAATATATAGTTTATTGCTTGAAAAATATGCCAGCACCGTTTATTTTCATGAAAAAGAAAACTTATCTGGAATCTTTCTCTTGATTTATATTGTGTCGTCATCATCATAATAAATTTATAGAACCATGTTCAGCAGGTCGGAAGCTCAGTTTTATTAACTGCATTACTTCAATAACAAGGAAAAACAGTCATAGCAAAATTGTGAACATAACCGATATGTTGTACTGTTATATTTATACTTTTTACTGTAAAATCTACAATTATAAACAACTGATATTTTCATATAAACCACATAAAAGCATAACAGATTTGCATGTTTAATGACGTTATTAAACTTAAACTAATAACTAAAATGTATACGCCGATATTATTCTTATACATATTTCAAATAATGTTTTTCTACGGTAAGATGATTGATTATCCATTAAGACAATTTAAGAAAATTTCCATTCTCACCATGGCGGCTGTAAAGATAAAACCTTATCCTAAACGTTTTGTGACACATTTAGAGAACCGTTCAAAACTATTCGTCTACGGACAATAAAGAACCTAAGATCATGAAAACCATAAGAGTAACTTGTTATTGCGTTGTTGGGGTGAGAAAATGCTGTTACATTTGCACATCAACCATAAGAAAGTCATGATATTGCGTGGTTGGGGTGAGAAACTGCTGTAATATTTACGCATCTTCCATAAGAATACTTCATCTTTTAGGGAGCCGTTCAAAACTGTTCTCCTGCGGATCATGAAGAACAAGAACGCCTGGATCTGGGTGACCATCATGTTCTTCATGTTCAGCGGCATGCAGTTTGCCAACAGTCTGTATAAGGTATCTATTTAAAGTCGTTACATGATATTGAACGGTAGTTATTGTTTGACTATTTTTGTATCGATCAATACACATTACAAGGATGAAGAGGATAAAGATGCATTTTTTTATCATCTTTAAACACATCTTAATTTTACAAGAGCTTATTTCATTACCACACGAATCAATCGACGTTTGTCTATGCTTCCCTATTCAAGATAATAAACATAAACTAGTGGAATTAACGTCAATTATTGTAAGGCTGTATCTTCTCAGTTTTGAATATTACATCGGTCATCATCATTACGTTTGCTAGAAGTTGTTTCCTCCTCTTTTCTTCAACGCTAAATGAATTGTGTTATTTATGATGTTGCTGATTCTTCTGTCTAAAGTATACCATGCGCTGTGTCCAGAAATGCTTTGCATTCAATCATTTGAGTCGTGTTCTGAGAAAACTGGGCATAATGCATGTGCGTAAAGTGTCGTCCCAGATTAGCCTGTGCAGTGCGCACAGGCTAATCAGGGATGACACTTTCCGCCTAAACTGGATTTTTGCTACGAAAAGACATAATTTAAACGAAAACTTCCATAAAAAGCGGAAATTGTCGTCCCTGATTAGCCTGTGCGAACTGCACAGGCTAATCTGGGATGACAATTTACGCACAAGCATTTTGCCCAGTTTTTTTGAGAACACGACACATTTTATTGTAGGATTATGGACAGACGTTCATTTACGACGACCATTTTCTGGCCCTGGTTGGAGCCATAGCATCCATTTTCAATTGCGTCGGCCGGCCAATCTGGGGTCTTGTCATGGACAAATACGGATTTGAAGTAAGTTCCAACAGGGCGTTATACAGCTTAAGGTACACCTTTTGTTACAAAAATCAACAAATCACATTTGCTTGTTCTGAAACTATTATTTCGAATCAGCAAATCACATTTGCCTGTTCTGAAACTCTTATTTCGAATCAGCAAATCACATTTGCTTGTTCTGAAACTCTTATTTCGAGGATGGTATGCTTAAGTCGTTCTCTTATATTGTTGAATGGCTGTTTATAATTGTTGTCTATATTATTCATGAATGATGGATGTCATTTTATCTTCTTTTCTTCTGTAATGTTTACAAATCTTCACGCTATTGCAAACTTATAAAATACGGAAACAAAAGTCTTGAAACAAGTTACTTCTGCTTTTGACTTACAAATGAATATATTGTTTGGCTACATATCCATGTTTGCAATTTCACTTCATTTGTGCGTTCAGTCAGCAGTGAAGATCCTGTGCACACTATGTACCGTCCTGTCCTGCACCCTGATGTACACGGAGCACATGCACAGGGTGTTCTTCCTACTCTGGATTGGTGGGATTTATGGAAGCAATTGTGGTAGGTAATTTTATGGATGGTATCACATAGTCTAGTTTGGTGCCTCGAAAGTTTAGTTTGTAATTTTGTTTTAAGATCGATCTAACATCAGAATTATGATCAGTGCAAATATGAAATAGCCAGTTGACAGTTTTGTTATTTTTGTGTAAATAAGATGAACAAATATGTATGGAAAACGTAGTTTTCATGTATTTGTCCATGTGCTGACTATGAGGTTCATAGCGTACACTTAACCCTTTGCATGCTGGGAAATGTGTCGTCTGCTAAAATGTTGTCTGCTAAATTTCTTAAATTAGCATTTCCTTCGATTTTTTTTTCAAAGAATACTATCAGAATAGCAAACAATTTGGATCCTGATGAGACGCCACGTTCTGTGGCGTCTCATCTGGATCCAAACTGTTTGCAAAGGCCTTCACAATCCGGTTCCAGCGCTCAAAGGGTTTACATCACTTCAGAGTTTCAAAAACATCTCTTAACCACTTGGTTCATTATACTAGTACTGAAGTAATTTATTAAGGACTTGTCTGTTTTTATTATATGAGCCGCGTTCTGGGAAAACTGGGCTTAATGAATGTGCATAAAGTTTCGGCTCAGATGAGCCTGTGCAGTCCGAACATGCTAATCAGGGACGACATTTTACGAACATGTATAAAGCCCAGTTTTCCAAGAACGCGGCTTATTTATTATTAATAAACGTTACCGTGTGCAGTGTTTTATGACGTGAATTTGAAGCACTCCAAGTATACTTATGTACGTTTAGTGAAGCATATCCGATTTCTGATACGAATCATATCAGTACATAACGCACCCTGAGACACTTAATGTGACCACATCTTTCACAGGTCTCTGGGCCATGGGACCGTCCGTCATGGGCAAACTGTTTGGCGTAGAAAACATCTCCGTGGCAACTGGCTTTCAATTTATAGGTGTTGTACGTATCGGTTTTATTCATGTACATATATCAGATAAATGTGTTTAAAGTTGTATGATTTTTACATGAATCATGCGATGACATTCTCAAAAAATCTTATTATATTTGAATTTGACATTTGTAGCGAAACGCAACATTAAAAAAAAATGTACATGTTTGGCGTAGTTTTCTTTCATATTTTTTTAGAGATAAATCCCTAATTATATCCACAGATAGCTGACAAAACAGTTTTCGGCGTCACCGGCATACGTGTCACCGAAAGTCAATACAATCGTTGGTTTCAGCGTCCAAACCGAATAATCTAGTAATGTTATTACATTCTTATTACATTTGATAAAATAACAACCGTGTTTTGTGTAGTCACTAGGATATTCATGCGTTATTTATCAAATTAATTATGAGTATTAATTAAAATGTACATACTTTTCAGGCGATTGGCACAATTGCTGGCGGATTCATGGGTGATGACTTACAGGCAACCATCGGATGGCATTGGCTGTTTATTGTAGCTGGGTTTCTTGGAGCGTCAGGTACATCAATTTGTTCAGTTAAATACAAAACGTACGAATCTATTTGTTTAATTCAGTATAAAAATCAAAGAAGTTATTTTCGTATTTTAAGCACAAATGTATGTTGCTTTATATTAACGTAGCTTAGTAAATCGTTGTATTTGTCGCAATGACTGATAGTAAAGCATCTGTTCGTGCTCAGTATTAAGGTCTGGTGTCCACGTACACGTTAAAAGATGTCTAGATCTTCATCTGTGATTGATTTAAACGTATCATTTATTTGATTAGTTGAATAAAACTGTTAATTTATTTGATTGGTTGACTTTAACTGTTGATGTATTTGATTTGTTGATTTCAAAGATTTGGATCGATATTAACAAATGCGATCCTGGGTTTTCGGTTTCTATCTCACCTCTGATAAGATTTCTTGCAAAGATACCAAGTACTAGTTCAACCAATGAAACTAACTCAAGTGTGTCTCAATAAACCTAAATATAAAACAAATACCACTAAACATAAAAAATACATTTTTGGTATATTAAAAATAATATTTGGACAAACAAGTATTCACAAATAGATTGCACTTTTTAATATGTTGTGCTTTTATGCTTTATTTTGTTTAAGGTTTCTGTATATCATTTTTCTTCGACGGACGGGAACTCAAGACCAAACCGAAACCGATGTAATTGTGAGGAGAATAATCTCATACGAAACTTTAGGGTGCAATACAATTCATGACTTTGTAATGTTTATTTATTTATTTACTTTCTAAATACACAGTACTGATTATAATATGTGAATATACCACATGACTTTTAATTTTTAGTATATCTTGTTTTATTGTTTTTCATCCTGTATAACTCGATATTATTATAATAGCAGAAACAATATAAATAAAATTATGTGTAATAATTATGTTCTTGACTTAAAAAAAACCCATATTATTCTAGAAATTAAAGTAAATGTAAATATAATCCTACAGTTTAATGCAAAAGTATCATCTACAAACTAAAATACGTGTTATATTGTCTTTTGTGTTGTTATTTTATAATTAATAAATGTATATATGTACACACAAAATATGCACCTTTTGTGTCTTATAAAAAAGTTGGATTTGCATTTATTCTTATTCATAGTATTATTGTAATTTAGTTTAATAACAGTGGATTTTATGTACATGCAATTTGAATCAATCTCTGGTTAGTTGTATGCTGTGTTTCGTCTCCATACAATGTTATCACTACTTCATCTGGATATACTTTTCTTTGTACGGGCCATTCCGCCTTCGCATACAATAGCAAATAGCACCGAACATACAACAAAATATTATAATAATCATGATAACAAGAAGAGCGATCTGATCAGCCATGAGCTTTGCTTCCGGATGTTCCCTGTGCTGCAAGGGTCTGCCATACTCCCCTGACTCGACTACCTCAACCTGAGTAATATCTACGCCTTCAGAGGCAATGGCGTCTTTCAGTGTTCCATCAAATACCGACTTTTTTAGATATTCGAAAACGGCCGCTATTCTCAGGGACGATGAATTGTCAGCGTAGGCCAGGTCGTACATTTGCTTGGACGTGATCAGAAAGAATACGTTGGAATTATATGCGTCGGCGTTTCTTTTACCAACAGTGTGTCCTGCGAGGTCAAGCGGAAAGATCAAAAGTTCATTCAGACCAAGCCCAAATTTGGCTTCCAGCTGTCTCATTAACAGATCAGCGAGCATTTTCTGGATGCTGGAGATTTTCGATATGATGCCAAGGGCTTTAAGTCTCATCTTCAGAATTCTGAACTTACTTACGTCCCAACCACATTCCTTTATCAGCGCTGTCCCCTCTTTGATGATCCTTCCATCAAGGCCACCCGAGCCCTTCGCTGGTTCTTCAGGCATAACATTCTGCATTTCTTGCACAGTCGGCTTTATTGTTCCAACCACTTTCATCCAGTTGACAAATCCGACGTCGCATAAACTCGGCGATCCCACTCCCGGTGTCCAGTAGCAATGCTCGTGTATCTTCGGGATGGCCGAAGACAGAACTTCGCACGAAGGCTGCGCGTACGGACGCAAGAAGGGCACCTGTAAGTTTTGTAGACACATGCCTACCCCAGATATCCACCGTTGACCAATCACATCAAAGTCGTTCTTATGGGTCTGAAATAGCTGGCACATGCTTGATGCAAGTTTCGACCTTGTCATGTTGGCCCAGTCACATTGGAATTTTGACTGAAATAAACATGATAACATGATTGCAATTTCTTTTTAACATTCGAATTTAAATATTGCGTGTTTCTTTGTTTTCCGCCTTTGTTTAATTCACATTCGTAAACAAAGTTGCGTTATTATATACACAACATATTGTCCTATGTACAAAAGAGTAATTGTCGTGAAACTACACATGTAATAATAGACAAAACGTTGTTCGGAGTCTTAAGTAAATATTCCAGGTTTTTGTTTTTAATTAAAATGACCGTGACTTGAAAATATATCATCGTTCTGACGCATCAGAACTCTAAATCGTTTCCGATTTGGCTACTGACAACGCTAAATAAGAATTGAGTCTCGCTCTGGGAAAACGGGGCTAAATCAATGTGCGTAAAGTGTCATCCCAGATGAGCCTGTGCAGTCCACACAGTCTATCATCAGGGTCGACACTTTTCGCGTTTATGGTATTTTCCGTTTAAAGGAAGTCTCCTCTTAGACTGCGCAGGCTAATCTTGGACGACACTTTACGTACATTCAATAAGCTCCATTTTCCCAGATTGCGGCTCAATACGTGGTTTATTAAACGTCGATCTGTGTTAGTATGAACTATGAGAACAATTTAACTGCTTACACGTATACATTCGTCGTGCCACGTGCAGTCGAGTCCGGTTGGGGTGAAGCATTTTGCCGGCAGTGCGGTGGCGTTTACCATAACGGCGTTTGGGTAACACCTACAGGCTTCCGTCACATCGGCTTTGGTGAGAGGTAACATAAAGAAAAAAGTTACATATACTGCATTGACAACTTTCAAATCCATGTTTTTAACAGTTATATTCTTTTAGTCGTACCTCAAAATAAGTGCGACTGCGGAGCATGAAGATATTAACAAATGAAATCAAGTAATTTAGAAACATAAAATTATACATTTCAATGAGCTTATAACTGCGTAAAATAATACTATTGTTTAACAAGACATATGGAAGATTAAAACTGTATCGTGCACATTTTTAATGTAGATACCATTTTGTCTTGGTTTGTGCACTAGGGCATCCTTCAAATATACATATTTGGACAGTGAAACAAAAACATGATGCATACCTCTTTCCACATCAAATTTTTTGTGAAGGTCGTTCAATTCATCCTGGCATGTGTACGCGCATAACCCTCGCCCCGCCGCGCACGTTCGAGTCCCATTAGAAGCAGCGGAAAGGTAAGCGGTGCTTACGCACGTCTGCCACTGATACTGGTATCTAATGCCAAACCAGCGCCCAAAGAAGCCGCGCCCCACGCAATGCGATGACCCGTCAGCCGCGGCCGGTCCTTCGCATTGTGCACCCGATGGTAAAACGAGAGCACCAAGTACTAGCAGTGCACAAATAAGAACCGATGGCATCATGTTCTGTTCAAGCACTTGCTTGATGTATTGACAATATCTTTAAAAATTAGAAGATACTTAAAGTAGCAATATATATCGCTGTTCTCTATAAACAATATTGCCGTCTGATGTGAAGGTGTTCCCACTTTATCAAGGTATATGTTTCCGACCTAGGGCCATGCGCGTGAATAATGTATATTCCGTTTTACCAATGTTTATTATGTATTTATGAGTATAAGTCATATCTCACGTTAATGTACTTATGGTCAACTCTGTGACAGTGCATAACATCTTAAATAATTCAATAATCTACTACGTGAACATGCACGTGTACACGAATTAAATTCAGTAAGTTAATACAGATGCGTAATTCGTCTGTTTTTAATGCGGAAAAAATAAGATTCGTGGCCATCTGTAGCGAAACATTGGTGTAGTATGCTTAACTTCATCATGGTGTTGTGTAATTCACAGCTTGTTTTGCATTACCTATTTTCGCTGCATTTTACTTTCGCTGCGAATTTCATCTTGAAACCTGTTGCCTTTTCGCTATACATAGATCACGCTCTTTATGACTTGTTCTTTTTACAACCATCTTGTGTATAGCTCTACCGGAAGCTCCCAGTTCGCTAGCAGTGCCCAAGTTTGACGTGGATTATGCAACTGTGTGCGGGCGTTACAAAGACAATATTAGACCAGACTTCATCTTGGAATCACAACGCTTGTATGCGACCTGAATAGAACATCCAAAATCAAATAGGATCGTTTAACGCTGAATCCGCATGCTTGAGTCATCTACTCAATACAATGTTCGAGTGTATGCCGCAAACGATTTCGGAAGAAGTTCACATTTTACTATCAAATCATTTACGGCACAGATGCTGTCGACGCCCGATGGGCAAGCACTAATAAAATATAACTGTTTGTTTGGGGGGGGGGGGGGGGNTAATTTGATGAGTGTAATGCTATCTGATTGGAAGATCAAGCCGGCATAAAATAGTTAAACATACACAGGCTTGTATGAGATATTAAGCTATCAACTATGCCCATCTCTGAAGTTCTAAAAATATGTCCTTTAACACAAAATTTCAGTTAGTCACAGCTAGATAGTTTACTTTAATATACAGGGGTTTTCCTGGCCACTTTGGGAAAAGGAGTCTGGTCAAATAGGGAATTTTTTATCGACAAAGTGGATCGAATTGGGATTTTTTATCAACAAATATTGGCACATCAAACCTTTGTTTTGAATAAACAGCATTTGTTTTAACTTGGATTAACAGTCTGTTTACACAAAAACATTATTATGTTTAACACATTATTTGTTTATTATAATTAATGAAAATAACTATTAACTCGCCTGTTTATTTACTCATTTACGTTAAAATACTGCATTACAGTTTAATATCTAAGTTAAGTTTTGCGAAATGATCACATTATTTTATCTAGGTAAATTTGAATGGCATATAACAATGTGAAGTCCACAACGCTTATCCGAATGTTAATACATGCATGGCGTATAATAAGCTGCCGTGAAAGTGAAAACACCAACATGTATTTCGTGTGTAAGGAAAAAGTTCAAAACTGGCATGAAAAGAACGGGCGAATTGTCATATAAAAACTTTGTAGCACAGAGAACATTGAGATGTTTACTTTGACAGTAAAAATGTAGCGCGTGGTAATTAAATTGTGTCGCCCATATCGCAAACGCAGTTGATTTCTTAAAACGAAAGAATATAAATGCGCTGTAACGGTTAAGTGTAGATAGTTCAGTATTGAACAGATATTTCGTCGCTGTATACACCTTCCATGGGGACTGCGTGTAACTCGGGTGCTAATGCCACAGTGAAAAGACGTTGCCATGGATTGAACGCGCGCTGTAAGCTATTTGTGCGCATTAATACTAATACCATGCGGTCGGAGCTATTTTGTTTGCAAATGCAGAACTTGGATGCAAAGTGGTTAATTGCTGTAACGGACATTTTTCTTCGCTATAGGTATGTTAAGTTACCTTTGGGGCGAATTGCATCAAGCAATCGCCCCAAAAACTGGCCAAAGATACATCGGAATGAGCTTTTAAGATTAACTAGAAAATAAATTTGTCCATATTATAGAAAACTACCATGTATCACGTGTGTGCGGATCCAGAAATCGGAGGACTTTCATAAACCGCCATTTTGCTTCATTCGTCGAGGATTGTCCTGTTTTCCGAATGAAAAAAAGTTTCTTTAACAACGTAATTATCTCGCAGACTTCGCCATCTTTTACGTAGCTGCAAACCACTGAGACAGGTCTGTTCGACGATAAATATAAAACATATATAAATATTTGAATTGTGTTCAAATGAATCGCGTTTGGCCGGTTACCTAATATGTTTTTATTTCATTTTCGCATAGTATTTCAAAGCTTTATCTATAGATACATTATTAAAAGTATTTCTGTTTTGTTCATATCTGTACAGTACCAAATATTATCTTCGGTAATAATGAGAAAAAAGGCATCAAATCTCGCGTAGCACCCCTTGATTGATGTGGGTGTGATGCAGCTACGAACTTTGTAGAAAAAGAAACCCATCCACGATCCTTGATCTCATTGATATTGATATCATGATTGACATAACTGATTATCTTTCTCCAAAACAAACCAACATAAACGCCACATATATTATTAAACGCTATTTCTTGTTTAATTTACGAGATAATCAGTATATTTATTTAAAAAGCTAAATACGCTTTTACTATGTACTAATTCTTGAACTTTGACCCAAATACATAAGTATATGTTGGCCTAGCACTGCATTTCGATATCGAACCAATCTTCGAAAAAGAGTTGCTGCTTGTTACGAATATATCACATTTAGTTACTTTGTATAATTAAAAGTATTTTATACTTAATGGTAAAATACCTTTCCAACGATTTTTTTTGTTTTGTTTTTGTTTATTGTCTGCTAAAGTAATTCATTTCGAGTCCTATTAACTTATTTGTGGCAATTTTTATGCATTTTACTTAAGCGAATTTTATCTTGACTATTAATTTACAATTCAAAATAGAACATGTTTATACTCCTTATAACTGCTTACATTTTTAGTAACCTTAAACCTTGGTGTCAGTCGGGGTTTCATTCAGTCCAGTTTTTCATTACGCAGATTAACCTTATATCTCGCACCGTTTTATCACTGGATAGCAAATCCAAGGAGTGTGTGGTTGGATTCCTGAACCAGCAACATAAATTGTGTGGGGATTTATTTCGAAATTATTTTTACGGCCATTTTGCTCCTTACGCTGATTTTAGATTGGCAGTTGTCGGTTAATGGCGTAAGCATGAGCAAGTCTTACTGGTAATTAAACATGAAAAGTGTGATAAGGTAAACTGATCGCCGTGATATGAGTCCCATTCTGTTGAAAATGGCGTAACATCTATAGATACAAACAAAAAGAGAAGCACACAACAAACAACTTGACCCTCCATAGCAAATATATTGACTAGTTGGGCCTCGTTAGTTCGAATTTATTAGTTATATTTAGAGGGAAATGTGTTTATCATATTTTTCATGCGTAAGATGAAGTATAATTATGAAAAATTTACAAAGGGCAATTACCCTGCAATTATTGTAGCAAAAAAAAATGGCTCTTATGCACTGCACTACCATTCAGTGAAATATATTTACCTTTTTAAAGTGTCGAGCTGCTAGACGGACATACTGATTCCAGTAGACACCCCTCTTACATTTTTCCTCTACGATAATAACACGATTTTTATGTCGGCAACAAGCACTTTTTTTCGAGAATCTATATGGTTATCATATGGCCGTTTTTACCACCATACATATGTGTCTATGGGCGATTTGAAACAAAACTACTCATTACAGATCAAATAAACAAACTCGAAGTTAAGCTTTAATCATATAGATACCGGCATTTAAATGCGCCCTGCACAGAAGGACACGTTGGTAACTCGTTAAAATTACCACAGATAACATAACGTAGTGTGCCTGTGACAATATTGTGTTCAACCGGTGTTACCCCCAGATAACATAACGTAGTGTGCCTGTGACAATTTTGTGTTCAACCGGTGTTACCCCCAGATAACATAACGTAGTGTGCCTGTGGCAATATTGTGTTCAACCAGTGTTACTCCCAGATAACATAACGTAGTGTGCCTATGGCAATATTGTGTTCAACCAGTGTTACTCCCAGATAACATAACGTACTGTGCCTGTGGCAATATTGTGTTCAACCAGTGTTAACCCCAGATAACATAACTTAGTGTGCCTGTGGCAATAGTGTGTTCAACCGGTGTTACCGTAGACCTTTATTTCTTGTTTATTTAAAATATTTTACATGCGATAATTTTGGAAGAAATTATCGTGCAAAACTTGCTTTTACGTAACGAAAAAGTCAGCCTATGCATCCAATTAGTGTATTCACATACGTATTGCTGGAACATAAATAACTGTATTCGCTGTAAACGCAATCCACACTCTAGATCAGTAAACGGTTTATTGCAAAAATCAAAATATATCTTACTGAGGGTTCCAGAGATAATCGATGTATCACTTGTACTAAATATGTTTCGTGTTCATATACATAGATGAACTCGAGCTGATTTTTCAACCGCCCTTATTTCGCGAGCAGTTCTATAAATAGATGTACTCGAGCTGATTTTTCAACCGCCCTTATTTCGCGAGCTGACTATATACGTTGTTCGTATTGTATTTGATCAGATAGGAGAAACTGTTCGTCGCTCACCCAGCTCAATGGGCATTCATTCGCTTTCAATAATTATAATATAAAATGTATTGTAATTTTTATACAAAATTGTTTTCGAGTGCTCGTGCGCCAAAGAAATAAGTAAATCATCCTTAATCAGAAAACGCAAAATAAAACCGTTTTGTTTTGTTTATAACTGGAGTGAATTTATATTAAAATCATACTGTCATAATTATGTAGTATGGATATGAAGACATTACTCATTTTAATAAAATGGAATATCGTGTTTATGGCTTATATTAAAATTTATGAATTAACACTTTAAAAAACAACAACAGTTTAAACTAAATGTTTTCAGTAACATGGTGGCTGGATCATTGTCATTAACCGAAGAGTGTGCTTTTGAAAGTATGGATACCAATGTTGCAGTCGTGCAATACGCTACTTAGAGACCTCGCAACTCAGTGTGATTTAAGTTTGAGGAACATTTTGTCAGTAAGAGCGGTTATAAAAATAAACAACACTAACTCTTGAAAACAGTAGTTAACATTATTGAAGGAATAAGCGTTTTGACGGCGTTTCGTGGAAAACTATCATCGATAACTACAAAGGTTAGCATTAACACTGCGATTTATAGTTTGTTAATGATAGCAGACAATGGAAAAATAAACAGCTTTCTTAATTTATTCAATATATATGATGAGTGATTGATTATACACAACAATACATGTTTCATATATTCAAAATATTTATGTGAAGTTTGGCAAACGTACAACATATTCAAATCTTTGATTAAAAAAAATACGATATTGATTAAAAGTTCATTAACACTCCAATTTTAAATTTATAATAATACAATTGCTTATGAACGTATTCTAAAATAAAATCTTCACTATAGATGTTTGAAAATAAGACGCCCGTCAGCGCCTCTGCAATTTCCGGTGCGATACTTCCTGTCGCCGCCGCCACCCTGTTCCAGAGCGGATGCTTTCTCGCCGCTGCGGTGTTGAAGAACAATGTTAACTTCCTGCCCAAGGATCCCCTGGTTATGATTGGTGCGGTGTACGCCCTGGCCGCCACCGATATGATGGCATACAGTTGGTACAAGAGCAAGTCGAGCGGCCACAGCAATAAACTGTAAACACGGGTTACTGGAACACATTTGTTAAGACTTTTTACATACATGCAATCACTTTTCCAAATGCTAAGTGGTTATGTTTGAGAAATCAAATTACGTGAATTTAAGATTACGCAACAGATCGCCAGAGAACTTTGGCGTTAAAAAGTGACAGATACAGAAGAGAATGTGGGTTAAGAGAAATAACATCCAATATTTGGCCGTGTCCTTTAACAATTATAACAGTCATGATCTCGGGTATGGGATTTATTGTAACATTATATCTTGTCTTGTATATATGTCTTTAACAATCCAGCAACCTCGCAGATCGACACCATAGTGCTGTTCGGAGTAGAACTACATGGTAATTGCTGATAGTGTGTACATGTATAATGTGACTTTAAGTGTAGTTTTAATCAAAACGTACACATATGCAACGATTGAACTCGCATGGGTTTTGATCTATCTATCAAATTTCTTTGAATACACTGTAAAGTTCGCTATTTTGGTTCTTCAAATATGCATCATATGCATCATTTTTTTCACGTTATCTAGTGACCAATTAGAATGTATTGATTGTTTATTTTGGTTGTAAACACTGATGGAATAAAACAGTTTATTAGCAAATGCTTAAAACTGCATGGTTAAATTGACTGTTTCTGTTGATGCTGTTGTTGTTGTTTTGGCTATGCTGACACCAGTATACAGAGTGTAATCTGTTTGAATTGTATATCAATAAACTATACGAGTATTTACTACCAATGTCATTATAGTTAACAGTTTATTGTTCATACATTAGACAAATGTCCATGAGTACACAGCATATAAATGTTAAGTATATAACAAACGAGTGGTCAAGTGACTAGTACATTGTATAAAAAAAGAGAACAATTTCATATATAAACAAACAAATAAAGCGAGAGATCTATTCTTGTTAACACTATAAATCTATATAAAATGGTTATGTACGAATGTGTTCTTATTGTCTAAGAATAATCATAGTTAAGATTAAACAAGTTACGTCGTTTAAAGGCTTTGTTCACATATAATGCAAGATTGTTATTGGTTCGACAATTTTCGGATTTCATTAATTCAACAAATTAAAACATATTTGGCTTTTTCCAATAGTATTTATCAATATACAACTTTCTTATTTTTGTGTATAGTTTACATTCAATTACAAAGTGATACTCATCTTCGAATATATGACAACTATTACAATGTCTCTCCTCATACGCAATTGGAGTAGGTTTTTGCCATCTCCCGGTCTCAACTTTCAGTCTATGTGAAGATACCCGAAGTCTACTTAAGACACTTCTAAACTTGTTTGTTTTGATACTTGTTAGATAAGGTTGTATTTTAAAACACAAAAAGTTACATAAGTCCTAGCTCTAGACGAATTATTAAGCTCATTCTGCCAGTTCTGTAGAAATTGGTCATGTAATCGTAACTTTAACATAGACAAAAATATTTTATCATCGCCAACATTTTGATATTGCCATGCATATTGAAATCCAAGTGATTGTAAAAGGCAACACATAGAATTAACCCAGTTTTTAACATGTGGTCTGCTTTCCATTTCACTACACATCGTGTTGTACATACATTTAGTCTATTTAAAATCCTCTAACTTTACAATTTGTAACCAATATCTAACTACATTTACAGCTCTTATCGTACGGAGAGAAGTTCTTTCTAGTTCACCATAAACAAAATTATGTTGAGTCTGTATCGTCTTTTCTAGCACCGGAACGTCGTTTAATCCCCACACCTCGGACCCATAATGCAAAATGGGCAATATGAGCTTATCAAATAAGTCAAGTTTACATTTAACAGACATTGTAGAGTATTTTAACATACATGCGTTAAGTTTAAAAGTTGCCTTTGAAGCCTGACCTGCCAATGTTTCAAAGGATGATGTAAAAGACCCTCCGGTGGTTAAAACAATACATAAATAAGTAAAATTACTGACAATTTCCAATAGTTCATCTTTATAAAAGAAATGTAAATGTTTTCTTAATCTACCACCTTTTTTTAAAAATCATTATTTTTGTCTTTGAAGTATTTACATTAAGTTTCCATCTATCACAGTACTGTTCTAATAATATCCCTTTTTCAACTCATCCTCAGTTTCTGCCATTATGACAATATCATCCGCATAAAGTAGTAAAAATAATTTTAGTATACCGAAATCTTTGCCATTAAAGCCATGCAACATATAGTATTCTTCTGTATCATTTAAATACATCGAGAATAGAAAGGGTGAGAGTGACTCCCCTTGACGTACCCCAATCAAGCATAAGAATTCTTCTTTACTTATTACTTTTCCCATCTTTACCCTTGATTTTACGTTCATATACATAGCTTTAATTACTTTAAGCATGTTATCTCTTACCAAGTTTGACTAGTTTGCACCAAATAATATCCCTTACCAAAAAATCGAACGCTCAGTAGTTCACAAAGGCAACATATAACTTCTTAATATTCTGTAACAAATTTATGGTTAATTACACCATGGAGAATAAAAATATTATCCACAGTCCCCATGTTTTTTCTAAAACCAGCCTGAGCTTCTATATATACATGATATTTTGAGCCCAACTATTTAATCTATTATTTATCAATTTTGTAAACAATTTACCAAAATTACTAAGCAGTGTTATGCCCCTATAGTTATTTACATTATCTTTTTCTCCCTTTTTATGTAAAAGAACAATCCAACCCTCAGAGCAATACTCAGGGAAATGCCCCTTCAAAAGGAGACTGTTAAATAATGTACATAACACACTTAAAAACTTATCAGAGTAAATACCATATTTGAAAATTTGACTCAACATATAATAAGATCCCGCTGCCTTTTCATTATTAAATTGTTTACACAAATAAACAATTTCATTACGACAAATGGCAAATTTAATTCTTCAAACATACAGTCTAATTCCCCTTTCATATATCTGTCATTAAAATATAAAATGTCTTCGTCCGGCTGATACAGTTGCGAATCAGGGTTATTGACAGCTTTACAATAATCTAAAAAATCTTTGCATGATGGACATTTTTCGTTGTTGTTGACAACATTTCCCTTGAACATTTTCCAATATAACTTAGCATTTGACAACCTGGCATTTTCTAACTTATGACATTTTTTTCATCATATAAACATTTCTTTTTCCTAACAGTACTTTTGTACAAAATCCTAGACTCAGTCATTTTTTGTCTGTTACTAACAGAGGGATTATTTCTATAAATATTTAAACTTTTGTAGAAGCAATGTTTTAAATTTTTACATTCATCATTACAAAATTCATTCTTATCTTTAGTGTCCTTATCACATTTAAAAAAAAAATCTTAAACAATGGTGAGCATACATTTACAATAATATTACACAAAATATTCATTTTTTTGTGTATCCAAATCTTGCTTTATTTTAGATAACTCAATCTCATAATTAAGATCATCAAGCATTTATATAGTCATTTTTAGAGTCATCATTCCAAACCTACCTATATGACAACTTTTAAACATAACTCTCCTCAGGGATAACATTAATAACATTCGTAGATGATAATGAGCTTTTCAAACTGAATGTAACTACACAATGATCAGATAATATATAAGGATCTAAAACTTTGAAACTGGAAAAACTAAGGAAAAAACTTTTTGAACACAATACCAAATCTATATTTCTGAAATCATGAGTATTAACACAAGTAAATTTACCAATATCAGCATCTTCCCATATTCTCCTATTAACTATTCTGAGACCTGTCATTTTACAAAATTAAAGTAAATTTTTTCCATATTCATTTACAATCTTATCACAGTTTTTTCTATGAATACATGAATCTACTAAATAGTCATCCGGCAAAAATGTTTCTATACAAGCATGGATATTATCATGAACAACATAATCTGCCCTCTCTCTTTAACTCTGGCATTAGAATCTCCATGCACTATAAAGTCGCATGAACATACATCATTAAAGTTAAGAATATCGTTCAGTATTAAATCAAATATTCCAGTTTCAACCAGAAACTCCCGACTACTACCATATGGAATGTTGTAAGCGACACATAATCATACATCTTTTTCATTTTTAACTAAATGTTTATCGAAATGACACACTCACTTGAATTCTTAACAAAATGAACATATTTATTTAGTGTTTTTCTTACATAAATCATTACCCCTCCACTGCTTTTTTTAACTTTCTAAAATAAATTCTCTATTGGACACAAAAACATCAACATTTTCTACATTATAATTAAAATTGTTATTAGATCAGGTATTTTTGGACAATAGAATATCAAAATCATTGAATGATGTTTGTAATTCCTCGCTGTCCAGTTTATTATATTGTTTTCCTATTAACCCTTGTACATTGTTAATACAAATTCGTATTGCTTCAGTGACCTCATCGCTGTCCTACCCCCGAATTTCCTTTTGCTGATTGGTGGGATCAATTTTTCCGTCAATTTTCTCAGTCAATACGCTTGGTATAACAATTTTTTGGGATCCCGCTACTAGAATGTGTATACCACTGCTATCGGATTTTCCAGCTTTTCTATTTTTAGCATTTGGCGTTGTTTGTGCTGTGGCTTTCACTTTTGGAGTTGATNAATATAAAATTTCTTCGTCCGGCTGATACAATTGCCAGTCAGGATTATTGACAGCTTTAAAATTATCTAAAACATCTTTGCATGATGGACATTTTTCGTTGTTGTTGACAACATTTCCCTTTAACATTTTCCAATATAACTTAGCATTTGACAACCTGGCATTTTCTAACTTAAGACATTCTTTTTCATCATATAAACATTTCTTTTTCCTAACAGTACTTTTGTACAAACTCCTAGACTCAGTAAGTTTTTTTGTCTGTTACTAACAGAGGGATTATTTCTATAAATATTTAAACTTTTGTAGAAGCAATGTTTTAAATTTTTACATTCATCATTACAAAATTCATTCTTATCTTTAGTGTCCTTATCACATTTAAAAAAAAAATCTTAAACAATGGTGAGCATACATTTACAATAATATTACACAAAATATTCATTTTTTTGTGTATCCAAATCTTGCTTTATTTTAGATAACTCAATCTCATAATTAAGATCATCAAGCATTTATATAGTCATTTTTAGAGTCATCATTCCAAACCTACCTATATGACAACTTTTAAACATAACTCTCCTCAGGGATAACATTAATAACATTCGTAGATGATAATGAGCTTTTCAAACTGAATGTAACTACACAATGATCAGATAATATATAAGGATCTAAAACTTTGAAACTGGAAAAATTAAGGAAAAAACTTTGTGAACACAATACCAAATCTATATTACTGAAACCTTGAGTATTAACACAAGTAAATTTACAAATATCAGCATCTTCCCCTATTCTCCTATTTACAATTCTGAGACCTGTCATTTTACAAAATTCAAGTAAATGTTTTCCATATTCATTTATAATCTTATCACAGTTTTTTCTAGGAATACATGAATCTACTAAATAGTCAGCCGGCAAAAATGTTTCTATACATGCATGGATATTATCATGAACAACATAATCTGACCTCTCTCCAACTCTGGCATTAAAATCTCCACACACTATAAAGTCGCATGAACATACATCATTAAAGTTAAGCATATCGTTCAGTATTAAATCAAATATTCCAGTTTCAACCAGAAACTCCCGACTACTACCATATGGAATGTTGTAAGCGACACATAATAATACATCGTTTTCATTTTTAACTAAATGTTTATCGAAATGACACAATCACTTGAATTCTTAACAAAATGAACATATTTATTTAGTGTTTTTCTTACATAAATCATTACCCCTCCTCTGCTTTTTTTAACTTTCTAAAATAAATTCTCTATTTGACACAAAAACATCAACATTTTCTACATTATAATTAAAATTGTTATTAGATCAGGTTTTTTTGGACAATAGAATATCAAAATCATTGAATGATGTTTGTAATTCCTCGCTGTCCAGTTTATTATATTGTTTTCCTATTAACCCTTGTACATTGTTAATACAAATTCGTATTGCTTCAGTGACCTCATCGCTGTCCTACTCCCGAGTTTCCTTTTGCTGATTGGCGGGATCAATTTTTCCGTCAATTTTCTCAGTCAATTTTCTCAGTCAATACGCTTGGTATACCATTTTTTTGTGATCCCGCTACTAGATTGAGTATACCACTGCTATCGGATTTTCCAGCTTTTCTATTTTTAGCATTTGGCGTTGTTTGTGCTGTGGCTTTCACTTTTGGAGTTGATTGTATTTTGGATAGTTTTTCACTGTTGTTTGCACAATCTGTTTTTTCCACTTGTTGTATTGTTGTACTGCCCTCTGTCGTTAACCTTTTGTTGCTGTCAGGTGCTTGAGTTAATATGGGTTCTGAGCATACGCTGTCATCATTTTCATTCTCTATGAACACATTGCTAATTTCGGTATTTTGTGACTGGGTTTCATGTTCTACAGTAACTGATTTTCATTTGATTCATGTTCACCATTAGTTGTTTTACAATTTTCACTCATTCTATCTGCTGTCAGCACCTGGTACCAGTAAGGAATGGCATTGTGTACACATTTCCCATCAATGAATAATACCTGATTTGTACTTAACTCTTATGAGCCCGTGCATGTACCGCCTCTTGCGATTTGTAAAGTGTTGCTATGTATATCTCACGTTGATACTACCTATCCAGGCCAAATCGATTGTTTTTGAGTAGATACGCTTTTTTCATAATCATCTTAGTTTTGGAAAAGTCTCAAAATCCCACCACAATAGGTCTCTTTTGATCTAGCCCTGCCCTTATAGTTTCTGGTGACCGCTTGCCTATCCTATGGGCCTTCTCTATGTGTATGGTTTCAGTGTCTATCCCTAGTTCATTTTCTAGGAAGCGGTAAATGAGACCTTGAACATCATAAATCCCACTTGTTCTTTCTGTAATACCATAAAACATAATATTGTTCCTCATACTTCTTGAGTCTATGTCAATAGATCGATAACCGAGTACCTTTGTTGCGTTATGCTGATCTTTCACCATTTTTCAAGCTGTTCTACCTTTGACTCCAGCTCCTTACAGTATTTATTAATGTCTCTCACCTCTTCCCTACACGCTCGTAGTCCATATAAACGCACTCCCATAGCCTATGATAATTTTGGCTATGACGGCTCTGGGAGTCCATATGCACCCCTTCATAAACATGCGTGCAATAGTTAATCAACAATGCAAGGGTTAAGGTACACTGAAACTGCAAGATCTTATCAACGTTTACCTGTCTAAACCACAAACTCATCCGAATGGTACCATTAAAGCAAGAAATAATTGCTTTTTATTGACTTTGTTTATCTTTCGCACGATGTATCCACCATCTTGGAAAAGGGAGAAAACTGACCCAATATCAGTAAGGTCGCACTACACCAATATTTTGCACGTCGGGTTATGTGATGGAGCCTATTAAAGTCGATAACGATGTGGTATTAGATGAGAATATACTGTTTCAAATTTAAACATAAAAATGTCAGCGATAAAAGTGTGTTGAAACATCGTCGTGTTTTTATAGAGTGCATGCAGAGGATAACAATCGTAGGTTGCCATTCAGGTAAATTTAACATGTTTATGAAGTTTATTCATTATTTTCTTCAATTTGTCTCGAACGACGTCTGTTTAATGAAGCGCACGGATTCCGTGCGCTGAACTGCACCCATGTTTATGAAGGGGTGCATATGGACTCCCAGAGCCGCCATAGCAAAAATTATCAAAGGCTCTGGGAGTCCGTTTATATGGACTAACACGCTCGTTGCTCGTCTTCGACAACCTGAATTTTACTGAAATGTTTGTTTACTAGGGTGAAGATGCTATTCAGCTTTTCATCCGTAGATATGTTGGCAAAAGAATCACTTCTGCTACTTCTGACTTTTTTTCCTTTTCTGAGTCCTCGTTATAGTTTGCCAAGACCCTCCGTTACCACAACGTCCGCCATCTTGTCCGCCATTTTGTTGACCATTCACATGAGGTCGAACAAATCTGTTTCGGAGAGGAATACCCGTCAATCCGTCCATGTTCTTAACCTCGTCCTCTTCTCCACTAACACCTGAGCTATCAGCAGAGTACATTTGCTTATGTTAATTTACCTTTCTCACTTAAAAAGTCACAAAATGATAATTTATTTTACCACGTTTTTAAAACACGTTTAACTAGACACGTCGACACACTCCCTCTATATTAGCCACACGTGTTTACAATGTTTCGAAATGCTACATGCTACAATGACACAAACACTATGAAAGGCGATAATCTGTTGTTGTTTTTTTCGAATGGGACGTAAATCATTATTGCTGATATTCCGAGTCGTCAATTTAATTAGATTCAC
>VMBQ01005542.1:48547-67932 GCA_007657795.1 Dreissena rostriformis | reverse complement strand
ACGGGGGACGAGGCGGCAGAGGAGGGCGCGGGGGATTTTCGGCGCTTATGAAGAGAATGTGAAGAATGGCTACTGACCTTACTGACATTTGTGTATATTGCATCGAGTTATTGACTTTAATTACATACTGAACTTTTCTCAGACATTTTGAAAATCTTTAACAAAGTGTCACTAATTAAGTACTTAAGAAATTGGTTTTGGTTGTATACAAATGCTAAAAAATAACATAGACAGTGTAGATATGATATTCTTACGATAAGAACACAAGAGGGAAGTTTCGCTTATGACCATTGACTAAGGCCGATTATCATTCAGCAATTTGTGAAGTCTTTGCTTCAAAGTCCTGTACACTCAATTGGTGAAACGTTCATATCATCGTGTAGCATGTAAACACAATATTACAACTGTGCGCCTATTTTTAAAAAATAAAAGCACACGGTATAAAATTATATGTTTTTCAATCTTTCTTCACAACACGCAGTATTTGTGTTGTTTAGGCTAAAAAAAATAGGTTCGTTTCAGGTCTCCTTGGAAACAAAAACAGGGTCGGTAGGTAGGGATTTTTTTTTTGTCTTTCGGGTACTAGAATGGAGAAATGAACCGAAAAAAAAATACGAAAATGAACACATTTTTTTTTTGGCGACCCCGATAAAAAGTTGAGGGTCGGCGCCGATTCTGGAGACACGGTCGGGCGACCGGAAACGGACCTATTTTTTTATTTGGCCTCAGTCGTAATTTATTGTCGTTGGTGCTATTTTTCTTCCATTTTCTGTTTGAAATTTAATATTGTCAAAACACAGACAGAAAATTGGGAAATAAATGGAAAAAATTGAATATTAATTTTTATGTGCTTCTTATTCGTATTGCAGAAAGAGTACTACCCTGAATTTGACCTTTTTCTTCTCCGTCAAATTCAGAAATAACTTACATTTTTTGATACCTTTTGGGCGTTGTTGCAAACTTGGTTGGAGTCTCATTTACACGTTTTGCTAACGCGGCAATTTTTCTAAAGGCCACTATACTCGACGCGTTATCAAGAACCGTACATGGCTAATGAGGGTCGGGTCGGGTCGGGTCGGGTCGGGTCGGGTCGGGTAACTTCACATAGGCATACTTCTGTAATCGCTTCATTTACTTAATTTGAAACAGTTGACAATACCGTAATCGTTACATTTGACGCACATGTCTTATTGACCTCGCATTCCCACATTTTCTGAGATATATGGTTACCATTCAGTAAAAAATGAAAAGGAGCGGTAATAATTCATTATGCGCAAATTGGTTTCCCTACACCCAAACTAGTTTGTCGTTATAATCACACTCTGCGATCGCATTTGTTCTATAATATAATTATTTTCATAATTTCTGGTAAATTGTATCGAGCGGCGACATCGATTTAAAGTCCATTGTAAGCACTAAGTATTTGCATGGCTAGAGAAATGTGGGCCACTGTAAACCTTTAAACTTTGATGCATTTTTACAATTGTGATTGTTCGAACAAGCAGTATGCGATGTCCCTGTTATTTCCGAAATGGTCATTATTCCATGATAGGAAAGCGTGAACGCTTCCCGCTACATATATACGTTTTCTTTGTTGGAAACAGTTAAGAAATGTACCGTTACAGAGTGAACAAGACATTATTGATTTCACTCGTTACATAAATGCTTTGCTATTTTTTTTTTAAGCTGCAACGAAAATAAGTTACCAAAATAGAATTTTACATGAACATGGTATAAATATATGTGTTTTTAATTTATGCAAGTCAAAGTTTAGTACCTAATTTCCACAAATCCTCGCAAAAATGAACGCGCCGCGACCCGTCAATAAGAACGAAAACGTAACCACAATACCACAACGATCTAGTTAATATTGCTGTATAATTGACCAATGTCTATCCAAAAATGTACTGTGGATATGCTTTGCACGTAATACATTCCTGGCATTTTCAAGAACTTGTTCACAGATTGTCGAAATGACAATGTTCCGACTTTTTGTCACAGATTCAAAATATGCGAGAACACTATATCACAGGGAGCGACATACCAATAATGACGTAGATTCATGCTAAAATTGCAGCTTCGTTTATAAATGATCATCTTTTGGAATTGATAAGATGATAAAGCGTTAAAAACGCGAAACGATTGAATAATTTGAAATGATTCTGTTGTTTTGGTTAAATTTGGTTACAGCGGATGATTACTTAGATAAAGTTTAAAAAGTCTGCCAATTATTATCAGTCCTGGCTATGCAATAGACTTTTAATCAAAATGACATTGGTTCGAGCCCCGCGGGAGACAAACATTTTTCTTTTAATTTCTTTCTTTACTTCTAGTCTTGTCATAATTATGGGGCTTTACAGTTCCCAGGTGAAAATCTAGCAATTACTAAAACTCTTGCCTTAATTTGTGAACAAGTCCTTTTTTCAAGTGATAAAACAGCATACAATAACAATACATTCACTGAAACGACGTTGACAGATTAGATTGAGTCCGGAAAAAAATCAGTATTAACCCGTTTACGTTCCGGGAAACTGAAAACATTATAAAAAATAAAAAAATAAAAACAAACAAAATACAACAGCTATATAACCACGTTTAAAAGACTAAGGCGTGGAATATTTTCAAGGTTCCGATTTATCAAAAGTTGTAAGGCAGGTCTAAACAGGTTGGTTTAAGAACGCTTTTTTTCACATAATTTTTTAATTACAAATAATAAAATACATATAAATTACATTCTAACAAAACTGTGCTTCAAATAAATCACAATGAATGATATTTTGTGTTATTTTACAACGTTCAATAACCTAATCAAGTAATTATTTGAACCAAAAAGTCTTCAAACGCCTTTTCCTAAGAATATTTCAGAAATCGGCCTAAATACTGGTCACCACCAACCCTTGCCGCCACTTCCCCCTTGTCTATTCACTCCCGGCTTTCCGTCATCGCCATCCTGACCTCGGAACAATCCGAACAAACCAGTGCCACCCTTTCCGCCTTTACCCACTAACGACGACGCGCTGGACCCCCCGCCACCCCATACACCACCCCATCCGCCGCCCCATCCACCGGAGCTATCACCGTCCCCGAGCGCATTTCCGCTGGCGCTCTTACTCCCTTCAACCCCGTCACGGCCAGCGTAATAGTTTTGTTGATATGCACCAAAGCTGCCGCCTTGGCTTTCCTGACCCCAATGTCCACCTCCGCCACCGCCACCACCGCCGCCGCCACCACCACCGCCGCCAACTCCTCTACCAATTAAACCTCCACCACCGCCACCTCCACCACCGTCGACGCCCCCATTTTGGCCGTTACCCATTTTGTTTTCTTAAAGTTCGCTTACTATTAATGCTGAAACAAACAAATACCACTTGAAGAACAGTATAAGTATTTATATGTGCACTTTTGATATGAGACATACGATGACGACGAGGACGAATGCGACGATGATGATGATGATGATTACTATTATTATTATTTAAAACTTGTATATATTTTTTTTTATTTACGAGCGCTTTATAATCAAAGTTGAATATATTAACTTCACTCTTTTGAATATAATTTTAATTTTAGTCGATAAACTTGGAGACGTACTTCAGTATTTAAGATATCCATCCGTTAGCATACGTATTTCCTCCTGGTGAACAAGTGCGGTGTTGGTAACAAAAGAATGCTTAACCTTTCCGATTCCCATTGTTTTGCAGAATATAGCATATTACTGATATTAGTCATCATTTAATTAGATGGCGAAAACGAAAATGAAACTCGTGTTTTTCTTGGAAAATGATCAGATACCTTCGGTATTCAAATAACGATGCCAAAAATGTGGAACGTTCCAAACTTTGTCGAGACGCACAAGGGCAACAGAAAACGCATTTTTTTTTTGGAAAATGAAAAAGGCTACTGTCATCAAATGTCGGCGTTGATACAACTGTATATTCTCCGTTATAACTACTTTATAAAACATTAATGTAAAATCATGGCATATGTGCGCAAACCTGGCTTCCGACGATATTTGAATTTAAAGATGTTCATGATCTTGTCATGATTATTTTTATTGAGGAACAACCATTATGTTTTTCAAGTTTGTTTGCGGGTAGGTGACAAACATCATAATTATAAGACCCATTATATAAAATAAAAAGTTTTCAGATGTATATATGTTTAAAATATTCAAAATGCCGAAAAAGATAAAATTAAGAGGTCATAATTATAGCTCTCTGCATAGTTGCGCTGGCCTTTCAACTTTTAAAGGCCAAAAAACCAAAAACTAATCGTGAAAGCGTGTGTAGTTAGATGCCGAGAAGGAAATCAGCCATGCTTTTAAATTATAGCATAATCTACCATATAATTTTGCTAACACACATATACGATTATTATGTTTTACTATGTAGCGGCATGGTTTTTGTATTCATGGTGCGTGTATTCTTTAAATGTTAAAGGAATATATTATGTAGTAATTGTACGTCGTCGGTCAGTATAGCCAGTTATATGGTTTCATGTCCAATGGCAATACCCCAAAATCTACCCAGCATAGACCCCCTCCCGACCTGCCCAAAGCAGGCCCACCCGTTCACCCAGCTCCTGGCGGTAACAGCCTTATCCACACTCTTGTCGCTCGGGACTTAGAGAATCCCAGGATCATCCCTCTCTTCACGCGTGTTGTACACTACAGTTTGTTATGTTTAATTGCAAAGTAAGTATTGAAAATTTGAGTGTTTTGTTTTAATATAATAATTTACGCTAATTGTATGTTTCTTTGTGGGTATTACAATAATGAGCCGCTCTCTGGGAAGCCGGGTTTAATGCATGCGCTTTAAGTGTCGTCGCAGATTAGCCTGCGCAGTCCGCAAATGCTAATCAGGGACGGCACTTTCAACGTTTATGGCATTGTTCGTTTAAAGGAAGTCTCTTCTAAATTAAAATCCAGTCCAGGCGGAAAGTGTCGTTCCTGATAAGCCTGTGCGGACTTCACAAGCTAACCTGGGACGACACTTTCCGCACATGCATTAAGCCCTGTTTTCACAGAGCGAGGCTCATTTATTATGGAGGTATTTTAGTGTTAGGGTGTTTTATGTAATCTTTCTGTCATGTTTTACGATTCAACCCGAAGAGTGGACTTAGCGGGGATTTGAGCAGACTACAAAGCGACATTCAATAAACTCTTTGAACACTTCATGTGCTGCATATTCTCATGCTTTTATGTCTGCTAGATATACAGGACCCCAACGGACATAGTTTGTGTGGTCGTACACCATTAGCCACGGTAGCATCTCCGAAAAGGCATCAATATGCAACAGCCAATCGCCTATTCTTTGGGCTTTAATGAACTTCATAAGGATGTCAACCAAATGTAGGTAGGAATTCCAGATAGACAAGTTCTTCACTTCACTTTTCTTTTTCATCGAATTTATCTAGTAATTCACCTATCTTTTTCTCCTTGCCTGCTTCAAAAAGATTCTCATTTGCTTCACGAATATCATCTTGGTTCTAGCGACTTTTCATTTCAAAAGCAGCCTCTAACTCTCTTACTTCATGTTCAAGTTCTGGGATTTCTTCTTTTTTAGATTCTTACCACTGACGAAAATATCTTAACTTTAACCTCCAGGTCGCCTCATATGCAAGCATATGACCCCTAACCGCACGATAATATGCCTTTCAATCCATAACCTTAGTAACAGCATTTGGTCCAAATACGTCCTCCATTCCTGAACATTCCATATGTTGACCGGAAATTGAAGCATTCATGAAGTCACCCATTATAAAAATAACATTCTTGTAACGTTCTTTATTTGCCCATAATATTTCTTTGCCTTTGCTGTGTAATGTCTGGTAAGCAGTTATAACAGTGTATTTCTGTCCAACATGCCTACTTATTCCTTCAAAACGTTATGATAGTTACGATTGTGTCGTACTCATCCGCCGGTGCACACAGAATAGGTAGCATTCCTGGTCTGGTTACACTACGACTTTGTTGATATTTTGCCAAAACTTTGTCATCTGTTACTCTTTTCGTATCGATTGTCTACGTTTTCATATCAAGAGCCTTGTGGGTTCCTGTTGGCTGTGAACGCTTATTTGCTGACATGTTGGAGTGTTCGATGGTTTGGTATACATCCATTAGCTCTTTGTCAATGGGCTTTGTGCTATCAATGTTTTCAACAAACTATACTTTCGGAGTTTCTTGGTCATCTGTTTGAGGTTGCCATGCCATAGCTTGAGTAATGTGAAATGTATTTTTTTCATCAAGGGTACACTCCAATACATCTATATTGTCACAAGAGTAGTGTGTTAAGACAACCGGCGCGATTGATGACGGAATGAATAAATACCCGTTTTGTCTGTACTTCTCTATGAGGTTATAAGCAATAGCATTGTCAAATTCTCTTATTGTTACTATCGGAATACACTGATTGGTTGCATGGAACAAATTTACAAGTGTTTCTGAGTTACCAAAAATTGGCAAAAACTATTCCCTTGTTTAACAAATTCGTTTTGAACATAGTATTTTATTCTCTTGGTTTTCAATGCCAGTTGTCGTGTTTATTTTGGCATAAAAGTGCACTAAATGACCTTTTGATCTATATAAGTGAACACTAGAATAGATAAAATTCTAATTAGATCCAAGCAGGTTCACTTTCAAACAATACTACTGCCTTAAACTTTTCAATTTCGGTTATAAATCACAATGAGTTGTATTTCATCTCCTAAATAACTGAAAACTGTACCCATTGACCTTTGACCTTATTAAAATGATGTCAAGCACCTGAGAAGGTGACATCCCATCCACAGTTTTAGTAGGTACCAAAAACATAAAAAGAAGCCATGCCTAAAAAATGCCAACCAACTTTTTTTCCAGGCACATTTCTCAGATTTTTAGGTTAACTATAGTTGTTGAAGAGCGATAAGTTTACTTTCTCGGCACGAAACAGTCAACAACTCGTCAAGGCTCTTGGTTCAGGGTTTCTAAGCCTTGCGAACTATACATATCTGTATTCAACACAAACCTTTATATTCTATAGGGTTTAAAAGACAGTTCCGATGATTTATTCTTAACCGATTTTTTACCTACTATTTGATGTTTTTATACCCTTTGATTTTAAAGAGAAGTTCACTAAATTATTCTAAACGGATTGTTCGATTTTTTTTTATGTTTTCATTTGTTAGGTTTGGAAAACACCATGTTGGCTACATTAAAACAGCAACTATTTATTGCGATACATAATGCAATTTTGAGACGAATTGTTTAGTTGTTATATATTCTAATGCAAAAAAAGGAATATATTTTAAACATAAAAATTATTATGGTTTTCGAAAAACATGTAGGAGCATAGCGTAAAAGCAATTAAACAGATTAAACAAATTCAGGAAGTTTTTACTTTAATGTTATAACATTTACATATGAAGTTTCTTTAAGAAAGCTAGGAGTTTCCTATTTTAAAAGAAATCTTGACGTTGATGTAAAACATTGTGTTAACAATGGTATAAAGCTATACATTTGATGATATCATAGAATTTTCAATTCCATTTGTATTTTCACAAACTTGAAAACCGTAACGGTAACTATCGACGTCACCGTAAGGTATGTTTTTTTTTTGAAACTTTATATATGACGTAATTGAATGCTTTTTGATGTCTGTAATTTAGCTAATTTAGCTAATGACGTCATCGTTTGGTATTTGCTACTGACGTCATAGTAAAGTTATTCATTTCCATACTTTACCATTGATGTCATTGTATGGTATGTAGTGGTTCAAAACATAATTATTTAATTAATTCAAATAAGTAAAACTAAACTATTGAAGTCATCATAAAGTATTCGATGACTTCAATTAAACTGTATGTATTAATGAAATCGTGGGCGTCATTGACTTAATCCAAACTATTGATGTCATTATACAGTTTTAGATGACTCAAACATGATTCCTGATTATATTAAATAGTATTTAGTATAGTAAAATATTGATGATTTAATCTTAACTTCTGACTTAACCAGGAGCGTCAAGTTACTAAAGCGAACACATTAAATGAAAAGAATAACATTGCAGCATTTATTTGCCAAATTGAAAATAAACCCACGCCAAAATGAAATATATGAATTATATTATGCAATAAAATATACTTATCTCAATCTTATTGCCGAATATTCGGCAAACGATTTATAAAAAAACACGTGTCAATAAATTCAAGTTTTTTTTAGATAGATTATGCGAGTATTTTTGTTGAAGTCGTTGTTGACCATCTTTACCATCTATCATCTTTTGTTTGATGTGACCGATGACGCATAAGAAGATATTCATACTGATATCAGCATTGGTATATTTGCACAATTGAATACACCCGATCAACACAAAGCTTTGCTTGTTTAAATTGAAATCTTTTGTGAAAGCGGAAGTTTAAATACTGCAATCACGATTTACAATCAGAGGCATTTTGTCTGTGTGCTACCACGAAATGCCAGTATGTTGGGTTAAATCATTGTACGTTTTGGTGTCGTATTGCACGATTTTGTTATGTTTATATGCGATAGGTTGACTGGCAGTAAAATGCCTTATTATTTGTTTCTCGGACATTTTTTTGATCACTGTTCAATTATGAGTTGGGGACAATATTGATGTTAACTTAAACAGATATGCATTTCAGCATATATAAATATATACTAAGTTCATTGTAAAGAAACAGTATGCTATACATAAAATTCTAACATAATGCTCACGCTGATTTTCACAACAAGAAAAAAAAATAGTGAAAGAAGTACTTAACTGAGAACTTCATAGCGAACTATGGTTTTATTTGAATTGCACACATTTTTCAAAGAATGTTTAACTCAACATTTTTAGGCATAAATCGTTGTTTTTCGGTTGGAAAAGTAAAATGTTGTCCTTGTGTGCCTTCTTTGTTTGTTTAATGCGTTCGAACCAAATCGTCGTTTACTGACAAATCGTTAATTGAACAAAAATATATATTTTGTTTTTAATAATTTAATACGCAAACATTTGCTCATCACGAATTACAGGGTTGTTAATCATTAGTGCTAATAAAGACTAATATAGCTACCTTATAGCATACAGCCGACAAATGTCTCAGGAAAGAACAGCACGACCTGGAACCTTAATTAACATATAATAGTTATAAACCATCAGTTTAAAGTACTTTTCGTTATGAATTTTCTGCGAGTCTTTCTGATTCAATTAAATTTGATTGTTATATACGATAATTAAAAATAAAAAAGTGCTGCCTTAAAACTGCATATTCGGATTCCTCGTACGAGGATTAAGAAATATTGATCGATACAAATTTAGCGATTGTTTAAGACATTTATGTCAGGGGGTTATGTGATGCATATAAAACATTTTGTAAAATATATTAAAAAAAATATGGAAAACGCAATCGTCGGATTATTGGTTCTTGTCACGTGTACAGGTAAGTTTAATATATTTGATTATGATTTACTATGAACAGAATAATTATTATGTATCGATATTTTATATATGACATTAACGTATTAATGAGAAAAAAAACTAGTCGCGTTTTAAAACATTTATTTTGATGTACGTTCATACGTTCAGCGGGGAGGATTTTGAACATCGTCACGGGGTTGCTTTATCGTTAAGAAGGAGGACATCAACAGCGATATCAGTTGCACCCCAGTCTCCAGCAGGCTCAACTTCATCCGTATCGCAGCGAAACCTCACACAATCACCATCATTCAGGTCTACGCACCAACAGACTACGGAGACTAGGAGATCGAACAGTTCTATGAAGAATAAGAGCGCACCATAGTCAAGTGCCCGAAGAAATACACCCTAATTGTCCAAGGCGACTGTAACTCCAATGTTGGACCAAACGCCTACCAAGATCACGGACAGTAGGTATATTTGACATAAAAGAGATCAACGGCAGAGGATCGAGACTTCTTGAGTTCGCCAGATGCCACTAACTTCCCCTTGCCAACACGCTGCACACACACAACCGCCCAGAACAGCGACCCGGCATAAAACTAACGGACAAGTACAGAACTAGATCGATTCATACTTGCACCGCAACGGTTCAAGTCAAGCGTCAACAAACAAAGCCAACACAAGAACGTTTCCAGGCACAGGCATTGTCAGGTAACATGACTAAGTGCTCACTACCATCAAGCTGAAGTTGAAGAACAAGCGCATCACCAAGAATCTTCGAATTAGATTTGACTTGAGAAACTGCAAGATCCAGAGATAACAGAGGCATTATTTCAATCCCAGAGAGTTGGTTAGTTTGCAGCCATGAACATCCTATACAATGACATCTTCACCATCACCAGCAATATCAAGGAGATCCTGCTTTAATCGGCCGAAGAAGTTTCTGGGAAAGAGACGAAAGAACAAGCCATTGGTGACCACCAAGATCACGTGCCTCTGTGACAAAAGGCATGAGCGGAAGGCATGAGAAGTACGCAAGGCAGGATGCTAGGGCTGAATACCAGAATGCGAACCGGGAGGTTAGGAAGATGAAAGAGGCAATCAGGAGTGGATTGAGGAGCAATTTATCAACATTGACAAAGAGATAACCACAGGCAGCATTCAGAATGCCTTCAGCATTCTAAACACCCTCACGAAGACCAGTCTGCCCAAGTCCAGCGTTATAGCAGACGCGAACCTCCTAACCGAGATTGTCGCAGTCCTGAACAAGTGGACCGAATAATGCAGCGACCTCTATAACTACCTGCTTACAATTAGTCACCAGTCTCCTTCAGAACAATCCCAGACAAAAGCGGACGACGAAAGTTCGTCCATACTTCAGGCAGAGGTGGAGGAGGCAGTGCGGAGTCTGAGGGCACGAATATTTTCGGTAATTGCGAACGTCGTTACCGAGCTGAGTAAGCAGGGAGGAGAGGCACCGACTGCAGCAATTACGGCATTATGTCAGAAGATCTGTGAGAAGAAGTGGCACAAAAAGTAGAACCATTCTCTGGTCATTTCTCTTCCGAAAAAGGGCAATCCTAATCTGTTAGAGAATTACCGCACTATCAGCCTCATCATTCATCCCAGCAAAGTTATGCTACGCATCATCCTCAACTGATGAAAATTAAGACCGAGGAACTGCTGGTGGAAGAGCAGGCTGGATCCAGAGCAGGACGTAGCACAGCGGAACAGATCTTCAACTGCAGAGTCATCATTTAGAACACCTGCAATAGCAACGTGAGCTTCGCCAAACGTCCACAACTTTAAGGAAGACTTTTGTGGCACGATGTCTGTTTGAAGATTCTGAGAGAATTCAACATTGACGAAAGGCTGGTGCACGTCATCAAAGAACTCGACCGAAACGCTAGCAGCGCAATACTTCTGTATGGAGAAAAGGTCTGCTGCTTTATGACATCAGCGGTCGTCCGTCACGGATGCCTACTCTACCCCGTCATGTTTGAACTTTTCCTTGAGATGATGATGAAGGAGACCCTCCAATACCACTACACATGTATCTCCATCGGTGGCAGACCCATCTGCAACTTGAGATTCGCTGATGACATTGGCATCATGGTTTGAACAAGCAGTGAACTCCAATTCCTCACAAACAGACTCTATGAAAGAGCAAGAGCATACTGGATGGGGTCAGCACGGATAAATCTAAGTTCATGATGAACAGCACGAACAACACCAGTGCATACATCACCATGAACGGTCAGAAGCTGAAGAAGTGACCAGCTTCAAGTACTTGGTAGCAACTCTGTTCAAGGATGGTACCAGCACCACAGGTCTAAATACAAATTTCCAAGGCGACCGCAGCGCTGCCCAGACTGAGCAGGTTGAGGACAAGCAGCTCCATAAGCTTCCCCTTCTGGTACATGCTCTACCAGTCCTTCGTAAGCTCCACCCTTGTGTATTGGCTGTGGGACCTCGAAGCTTCACGCGGACACAGCACGCATGATACATGCCTTTGAACACAAGTGTCGCCGAAGACTGCTCCGCATCTCGTGCATGGAGCACAAAACCAACGTGTACGTCCGTAACATGACCCACAACAGCCCCTCTGTCAAACGACGAAAGCTGGCTTGATTTGGATACGTCATCAGAAACGACTTTCTTTGAAAGACTGTTCTACAGGGCACGCGAGAGGAAGATCGCCGTCGATGAATTCGAAAGAAAAACTGGATGGACAATATGAAAGAGTGGACGTCCCTCCCCATGGATTAACTCATCTCAGCAGCCCACAACATACCTTATTGGCGGAGGATCTTTATGTTGTCGTCCTTCATTTCTCCCAAACGGCCAGACCGGTAAAGGGATTGATGATGATGATAATGACAGATGTACCTACTTTTGTAACTTACGAAAAAGACTTAATTGTGGTATAAGATTCATCGAAAAAAGAGGCGTACAGTTAAAGCCCGCGGATCTTACTTAATTGCAAGCCAACATGATATATAAGAGGTTTACTTTGAAATCAACCTAAACGGAACTACTTTACTTTACGGGCTACGAACCAGTAAAGCAATAATTTCGTGCGCTTATTTGCCAGAAAATAAATGCGCTTGCAATTGTTATCATGGTGCCAAACTCTTAACAGCGGTTACCTCCCCTGTATTATAGGTTATGTGATTTGCTCGGAAACAGTCAAAACCCTGCGCGGAGTTTAACTCTGTATCGATTCGTACCCACTCGATTTACGTTTGTTTAAATAAATGTGGAAAAGCCGTGTACTTCCATCGGAATGCGAAATGTATAATCGAAATTTAATAACTGAATATTTTTTTTTACAAATTAGAATTAGTCCTGTTCTATGTTGTTGCCATTTAGCTCCGAAATGGAAGCAAACACTATCACTGCTTTGTTGATTTCTTTAACCAAACTTGAGAATTGCAATAATATTACAATTGGAAATGGCGGCTGGACATCCTTGTGTCTTTTATGCATTCAGATACGGATTTTATCTCTTAAACAATAATATAAAATGAATTAATATATCACGTCCTTATAATTTCATTCCTTTGCCAACAATCTCTGTACGCTGCATTTGTTTTGACTTACAGTGGTGTCAGGTATCATACTAGTCTTAAATTATCATTCATTAATTGTCCATTGTAAAATGCTTAAGATAACAGACACTTGGCAAACATTCTACCGATCACGCATTTTGTTTAAATAACAAACACATTTAATAATTGGTAAATGCTCAAGCTATTACTGAATAGACAAAATCATGAAGTATATCAATTATTGCATTTGCAGTTCATCGCGAACATTCTAACAAACAGCCAACAAGCAGCGCTCGATCAATTACATTTCCGACAAACACACAATCACGAAATAAACAAATATAACATCGAACAAACTAGTGAAAACATAATTTTTCGTTTTGCTATAGGTCCGGTGTCCTGTGGCGAGTCTTGTTACACAGGGTAAATACTCATTTTCTCGGACATGATCATCTGCGGTCACTCTAAAAATCCGTTCCTGCACTCGTGCTGCGCACTCGGGCAGGAACGAATTTTTCGAGCGCCCGCAGATGATCATGCCCTCGAAAACGTGTATTATCCCTATAATTATGTTATCTTCAGTAACATATATTCGAGGGCATAATTGCTCATGGTCAATATCGTATGGAATTGCTGATATATTGTATGTAAGTACATGTAGTAATAACAAATAATGACAGTAGCAGCACTAGCAACAGTAATTGTAGCACCATAGTGGCTAATGATATAAAACTTCAAATATCTCATGCTTTATCACAACATAGGCATTGGCATATTTACAAGTTTACATAGGTTTAAGTTGAGAAATAAAACTGATAAACGCATTAGGTTTGCTCGTTTAAATTTAATTCTTTTGTGATAGCTAAAGATTTAACAATGCAATCACGATTTACAATCAGAGGAGTTTTGTCTGTGTGCTACTACGAAATGCCAGTATGTTGGGTTATATCATTGTATCGTCGGTGTCGTATTGCACAATTTTGTTATGTTAATATGCAATAAGTTAACTGCCAGCAAAATGCCTTATTATTAGTTTCTCGGACATTGTTTTGAAAACTGTTTAATTATGAGTAAGGGACAACATTGATAATTTGTACTTAAACATTTAAACGTTCCAGCATATATAAATGTATACTTAGTACATTGTAAGGAGAATATCGATAATGCTATATATACAATTTTAACATAATGCCCATGCTGATTTTCATTACAAGAACACAATAAGCAAAAGAAGTCCAAAACTGAGAACTTCATACCGAAACGTCATATGAATTTCACAAATATATTTCAAAAAATCTTAAACTCGAAGTTTTTACGCATAATCGTCATTTTCGGTTTGAAAAGTAGCGCGTTGTCCTTGTGTGCTATCGTTATTAAATACCTTCGCACCAAATCGTCGTCTACTGACCAATGAACAAAACCTTTTTTTAGAAATAATTTAATACGCCAACATTTGCTCATCACGAATTACATTTTTGATAAGCCATACTGCTAATAGGCAGCTATATTATGTCATACAGCTGACACAAGTCTCCGAGGAAATAACAGTACGAGCTTGAACCTTAATAAACATGTAACAGCTATAAATCATCAGTTTATAGTACTTTTCTTTATGCATTTTCTGCGAGTCGTTCTGATGCATTTATATTTGATTTTTGTATACGATACTTTAAAATAAAACAGTCTGGCCTTAAAACTGTATATTCGGATTCCTCGTACGCGGAATAAGAAATATTATTGATCGATACAAATCAAGCGATTTTTTTAAGACATTTGGAGGTTATGTGTTGCATTTAAAATATATTGAAAGACAACATGGAAAAAGCAATCGTCGGACTATTCGTTTTTGTCACATGTACAGGTAAGTTTACTATATTTGATAACGATTTACTATGACACGTATGAGTATAATGTATGGATATTTGTCTCAAGGAAAAATTTAATCCCGTTATTTAAACATAGATGTTGAACCATGTACATTCTTTTATAACTTGCGCTCAAAGATTCTTCGAGAGAAAAGACGCGTATTGTTAAGGCCTGCAGATCTAAAAAAAGTTTTAATATATATAATTATAAGAAACTCTTGCAAGCAAGCTGTTGTTGTTGTCATTAAGCTCCGACTCGAAAAATACTATATTATCGCGTTGTTGATTTTTTTAACCAAACCTGAGAATTTAAATTGGATTACAATCGAAAATGGCGGCTAAACATCCTTGTGTCTTTTATGCTTTGAGGCAAGAATTTCGTTTCTAAAACCATATTATAAAATTAATTAATACTTAACTGATTAAAGTGTATTTTATTGCCAACAGCGTCTCTACGGAGTCTTTGTTTTGACTTACATGTAAGTGATTTCAATTAGCATACTTGTCTTAGATTATCAAACAACAATTGCCCATTTGTAAAATGCTAAAACTAACGCACACAAGGCATATTTTAACCGATCACACATTTAGTTTAAGTAACACGTTAATCACATAAATGGTAAATGTTCTATCAATCACTGAATAGAAAAGTGCATGTAGTCTATCAATTTTTCTATTTGCAACTCATCGCATACATTCTACAAATCACGTAACAAACACCTATTCTATCCATGACATAACTGACAAGAATCCCTCCATCACACAATTTCACAGAAAACACATATTATATATTAATGACCCAATTCATACATATTCTACACATGTCACACATTCACACGGTACAACATTAGTTTACGTTCTTCTTAAGGTCCGGTGTCATGTGGCGAGACCTGTTACACGGGGTACTTATCTTCTACGTACTGCACGTACTACTGCTGCACAAGCTTATCCAGCTCCTACGACTATTGCTGCTACTCCAAAAGCAGCTACAACTACGACTACACTTCGACCTCGACCGTCTTTGCTTACTGGATAATCGCCCCAATCGTCATCGGAGCGATCATTTTCATCGCTTCCGTCGGTACTCTCATTAGGTGTTGCTGCGTGACCGTTAACGGCCAGACGCGCTATCAGGCTTGGTCAAGCCGCCGTGTTGGGGCGACGACGATAGAAATGAGTGAGTATCTGATAGTAGAAATGATGGAGTATCAGATATTAGAAATGAGTGAGTATCAGATATTAGAAATGAGTGAGTATCTGATATTAGATATGAGTGAGTATCAGATATTAGAAATGAATGAGTATCAGATATTACAAATGAGTGAGTATCTGATATTAGATATGAGTGAGTATCAGATATATAAAATGGGTGAGTATCAGATATTAGAAATGAGTGAGTATCAGATATTAGAAATAAGTGAGCATCAAAATTAGAAATGAGTATCTTATATTAGAAATGAGTTAGTATCTGATATTATAAATGAGTGAGTATCAGATATTAGAAATGAGTGAGAATCTGATATCAGAAATGAGTGAGTATCTGATATTATAAATGAGTGAGTATCAGATATTATAAATGAGTGAGTATCAGATATTAAAAATGAGTGAGTATCTGATATTATAAATGAGTGAGTATCTGATATTAGAAATGAGTGAGTATCAGATATAAGAAATAAGTGAGCATCAAAATTAGAAATGAGTATCTTATATTAGAAATGATTGAGTATCTGATATTANGATATTAGAAATGAGTGAGTATCAGATAGTATAGATGAGTGAGTATCAGATATTAGAAATGAGTGAGTATCATATATCAGAAATGAGTGAGTATCAGATAGTATAGATGTGTGAGTATAAGATATTAGACATGAGTGAGTAGCAGATATTAGAAATGAGTGAGTATCAGATATTAGAAATGAGTGAGTATCAGATATTAGAAATGAGTGAGTATCAGATAGTATAGATGAATGAGTATCAGATATTAAAAATGAGTGAGACACAGATAGTATAGATAAGTGAGTATCATATATTAGAAATGAGTGAGAATCAGATATTCGAAATGAGTGAGTATCAGATATTAGAAATGAATGAGAATCATATAGTATAGTGAGTGAGTATCAAATATTAGAAATGACTGAGTATCAGATAGTATAGATGAGTGAGTATCAGATATTAGAAATGAGTGAGTATCAGATATTAGAAATGGGTGAGTATCAGATTAGAAATGAGTGAGTATTAGATATTAGAAATAATGCCATTTAGATGTGTAATTGTTCTGATGGTAGTGTTTTTTGTGACTTAATTAATGCGATACAAATGCTCATAATGAATATGATTATGCTAAGGAAGGTAGCTACTATAATAATGGTGCAAAATGACAATGATGATGACGAAGACGGCGATGGTGATGATGATGATGATAATGATTATGACGATGGTAAGGATGGTGATGGTGATCATGGGAATAATGAGATAGATTGTTCTGATTGTAGTGGTGATAATAATATTAATGATGATGATGGTGTTGATGGCTATAATGAGTATATGATGGTGATGATGGTGATGATAGTGATGATGATAGTGACGATACGAATAGTGGTAGTGGTAGTGGTAAAGATAATGATGGTGAGTGTGGCGATAACATTGGTGTTGATGGTGTTAATTCTGGTGGTCATGATTATAGAAATGGTGGATATGCAGCTAATGCAGCTGCTACTGTTGATGCTAATTGACTTCTTTAAATTTTAACACTACGCCTAATTTGTTTTGCAGCCTCATCAGTAAACCAGCACCAATCCACGATGAACAACCTGCCTTACCCACAGCAACAGTACCCAGGTTATCCCATGTACCAGCAACCCTACCCCATGGGCCATCAACCATACGGCCTGGTGCCCCAGTTCGGCGTACCTCAAGCCCCCATGCAGCCGGGTAGTTCGCAGCAGTCAGTTCTTCCACCGTACTCATACGAAGGAAACCAAGATGCAAACCTTCCTCCCAAATACTAACAATGCCGTAATGTAAACGGACAGTCTCTGAGTATTGAAGTTAATGTTATCATGTTTTATTATGGTTTAATAGTGTACATAATTTATCCCATCATCAGGTGAACAATAATTATAAAAAAACGATAAACTAACCAAGCCATATTTCTGAATTCCCTTGCAGGGTTATAGCCATCACCCGCAGAACTATGACGTCATTTTGTGTTTTTACAGAGCGACGTTAGATGTTAATCATGCTTTTATTGCAAATTTTGTCGTTTTTATTTGTTTGTTTCTTTCTAAGAAGGCTGAAATTTTGGAGAAAAAACGTGGGATTAACGGAATACCAGGTTATTTTTTGAATAGCGATAAGTTTACTTATGGGTATGAAAAGGTGAGCCACTCGTCAAAGCTCGTGGTTCAGAGTTTCTAAGCCTTGCGAAATGATTGTTTTCTTTATCAACACAAATCCAGTATCTTCTATATTATATAAATACCGTGGAGTTAAAAAGACAGTCTTTTATACTAAACTGATTGTTTATCCGTTCTTTGATGTTTTTGTGTTTTATACCGTTGGTTTTAAGGACAGTTTCACTGATTTATTCTAAACTGATTGATTACCTGTTCTATGATGTTTTTTGTTTGTTTTTATTAGTAAGGTTTGGAAACACCATGTTGTCTACAGTAAAGCAGTAACTGTTTATTGCGTTATATAATGCTATTTTGAGAAAAATTGCTTCATTGCATACATACTTTATTACAAAAACAATGTATTATAAACATAAAACTTGATATACCGAAGAGTATAACGTTAAAGCAGTTAAACAGATTTCAAAAGGTCCTGAATGTTCAGGTGTATTGTACGAGCACTAATCTTTGAAGCTCTGTCATAATAAGTTTATCTTTAATATTTTAATTTTTAGACCTATTGTACTTTTTTAAGAACGCTACGCGTTTTACAAAAAATATGGTTAAAACCCAGATAAATGTCCAATAAGGGACCAAAAGTCATCTTCAAGATTTTTTTTTGTAAAACGCGTAGCTTTCTTAAAAAAGTACTTCAGGTCTAAAAATTATAATATTAAAGATAAACGCTTATGCGATAGTTTTTACTGTCGTTGTTGACTATCTTTACCATCTATCTTTTGTTTGAGTTGACGCATAACAAGATATATATACTGATATGTATGTGACTTTTAATATTTTCATGTTATGGTTTTGGAATAAATTGTTCGCTTTTTTCAGTTTATGTTTTATTATTATTGTTGTTTTCAAAACTTATGACATATAAAGCTATTTTCATGAAAGCATATGCTTGATTTCATACAAAGAAAGATAAAATGGACTAAAACTATATGTTGTTATACCGTTTGATTAAATTGTTAACATTCAGTAAGAAAAGACAAATACGAATTAACTGTCCGTAAAATTATTAGTAGAAGAAATAAACACTATAGGCCGTATTGGATACACTCCTGCAACACCATTTGCACAACAAGAAGAAGAATAGAAGACAAATAAATAAGTTGCAGCTGCGATATTAGTTGTAGAAGTAATAATATCAGCAGTCGTAGTCGTAGTCAAATA
>VMBQ01005542.1:8768-48232 GCA_007657795.1 Dreissena rostriformis | reverse complement strand
AGTAGTAGTAGTAGTAGTAGTAGTAGTAGTAGTAGCATTAGTAGTTGTGCTGTTGTTGCAATAGATATGTAAATTGATCAATATTGTTTGACCTTGCTTCAATATATTTTGACTACGGATTCTTGGTTGTGTAAACAAGTCAATCACAATCGGTCGATACCTTCCTTATATGAAATTATCTTTCAGCTTTTTGTTTAGTGTTGAACAACCAACAAGAGTATTGATCGTGTCACAATACGTGATATTTATAGACATATTGATTCGGGATATCGATGAAGTGTTCACATTAATATCACAGTTGGCATTTTATTAATAGATAAAGCTAACCATGATTTAGGTTATAGTAGATTAAACTATTCGATACACAATCTCAGAGAAAACACACGTTAAAGCGTTAAAAAACATGGATAAAACATTCGTCGGACTTTTATTTCTTTACTCATGTACAGGTACGTTACAGTAACTTTGCTTGAATTTTATGTATTTGGTATGATATTCGTACATATAATAGTAATAATAGCCTTTACAATGGTTTCCATTAGCAAATGTGTGTCAGTTTAGCTTACATTCACCGCACATACAGATCAGTAAAGCAAATTATCTTCTAGGGCCTACACACTATTTCCACGGACCCAACGGACCCTTTTAAGAGCTTTGATATTTGGAAAGAAAAATCATGTAATGGTAATTTTAAAACTTTCGTTTGATCAGCCCATGATGTTTAAACCTTCAATGCCTCAGGGGCCACATGGTTTATTAGACTTATGAAGCAGGATAACTTATAATTAATCTTCTTTAACATTTGGTATAAGGCATCATATTGTAAACCTCTACACAGATTGTTCAAATCCTGCCCCTGATTATACGATACTGGCCACGCCCCATAACAACATTGTGAGATATTAGACCATCTTTGCCCTTTTGATTTGAGATGTAAGTGTAAACAAACAAGTATGAGTTGCCTTATCTCACAATTAGCAAAATTTCTACCGATCATCGATTTGGTTAATGTCGCAATAAACTGATATTTGGCAACTGTTCTATCAATCAGGAAGTTGACAAACAGTCTACCAATCACACAGTTCACGAATATTTCTAATCACAAAAATAACACATATCTTACAAATCATTCAGCCACAACTTTCTATCAATCACACAATATACTAACAGGCCATACATCACACAATAGACCAACCGGTCAAACGTCACACAATATACCAACAGGTCATACATGAAACAATTTACCAATATCCCAACAGGGCAAACATCACACAATATACCAACAGGTAACTAATGACACAATATACCAACAGGTCACAAATCACACAATATACCAAATGTTCAAACATCACACAATAGACCAACAGGTCAAACATCACACAAAAGACCAACAGGTCACACATCACACAATAGACCAACAGGTCACAAATCACACAATATACCAACAGGCCATAAACCACACAATAAACCAACAGGTCAAACATCACAAAATAAACCAACAGGTCATACATCACCCAATAGACCAACAGGCCACAAATCACACAATAAACCAACAGGTCACTCATCACACAATAGTCAAATATGCTACAAAAAAGACCGTCTACTGATCGTCCAACTAACAAATATTCTACAAATAATTCATATCCGTTTCTTAAAATGTTACAGTACACTAAATAATCGAGTCATGTAGGGCTGTACTCTCTAAAAGAAATCATCACATTTTACTCGAAGGCACGTTTTACAATTAAGGCTTGTGTTCTGGCTTTATCTTTTGGAGATATTGATAATTTAAGCATAGGTGTTAACTACTAAATCCATGAAATATTATAACTTAGAGACTATAGTAATAAATTGCAATGAAAAAGGTTACATTCTACTATAAAACTGCAGAAAAAAAGAATGTGCAAAAAACAGTGATTTTGATTTGTGTCAAGTTTTTTCTTTGTTTTTACATGGCATATCTGTGTTATGCTTAAATCGATTCAGCTTAGAATGCCTTTTAAGAAAAGTTATGGTTATTGGGGTCTCTATGTGCTAAATATTGCATTGATTTTTGCGTAAAGTTGTCGCATTTTCATTTAAGATAGATGGATAGATTTATTTCGGAGATAGCATACATACACACAATGCATTGAAACAACATGTACATAAAACAATATGAAGTAAAAAACAATCATAATTGAAAAGTACGTGCATAGAATGCACTATGGCATGCACACTAACGCCAAGGATTACACAAAAAAAGAGCAATATCCCTTATTTCCATTGTGGTCCTTGCCGTTGGTGGCACGATATAGAGAGGCACTAGTAATACATGAATAATAAATAATATGTTAATAGTAATAAATACATGAAATATAATACTGAGATTCAGATCAATGAACACAACATTAATATCACATTGTAGCTTTGCAGACATGTACTATCACAGTATTATTGAGTATCACCTTAAAGCAGAACACATCAAATGTATCAATTATGATCATCATATCACAGATTAAATTTAGATGGATTAAAAATTTAAAGGTTACTACAACCAACAAGTAATTAAAAAGGAACATTAAGTATGCATGTATTATTAATCCGAAATGATAAGACATTGGGTAAAGGAAAATGTAAAAATTTAACAGCATAGCATATATAGATTATATTACTCTATTTAAAAGATGCTGTTTTATAGCAGATTTAAAACTGGACAATGCTGTCATCTGGGTTATAAAAGATGGTAGTTTATTCCACAATGTGCAACCCAAGTAACTGAAGGACTTCTTTCCATTTCCTTTAACCTTTGGTACAGAGAAAGCACCTTTATTACTTAATCTGGTATTATGGGAATGGACAGAATTCTGGGGAATAAACTGATTTGACAAGTAATCAGGAGATAGACCATTTTTGATCTTAAAAACATGGGAGAGCATTATTTGCTCGACGCGTTTGTCAACTGGCAACCATTGCAAAGAAGTATAATGTTCCGGGCTAATATGGGTTCTAGAATCAAGATTGAGCACAAAACGGATCAATTTATTTTGGGTTACCTGAAGTTTATTCTTCCAAAACTGAGTAAGACCATTGTACCATACAGAACAAGCATAGTCAAAATGACATTGTATTAAGGACATCACAAGAAGTTTCTTGGTATGCTGGGTTAAATACTCGCTTTTACGATATAAAAACTTTAACCTAGAATTAGATTTCTTTACAACAGACTGAGCCATATTGACAAATGATAAATTCTGGTCAATACTGGCCCCAAGATACTTGACTGCACTTGTAGGTTCTATAACTGTGTCATTACATATTATATTTAACCTGGGATTTGACCTTAGCTTATGTTTGGTACCAAAGAGAATTGATTCAGTTTTACCAAGGTGAAGAGATAACTTGTTGTCAATTAACCATTGGCTCACTTCATTAAGATCCTGAGAAAGGGCTTGCTCTATTTGACACTTGTTTTGACCTGAAACTAAGATGCAAGAATCATCCGCATACAGTAAACGTTTATTATTTGTTGCTGACGACATATCATTGACATAAATCAAGAAAAGGAGAGGGCCGGGAATAGAACCTTGAGGCACCCCACATGTAATGTTGGCCATAGTAGATTTAGTACCTGATACATCAACAAGTTGTTGTCTATAAGATAAGTAGGATGAAAATCAATTCAGAATGTCATCCCCCAGACCCAGGGCTTTAAGTTTCATGAGAAGGATAGAATGATCTACAGTGTCAAAAGCTTTATGTAGATCTAACAGAATCATACCCACTAGATTACCTTAATCCATTTCTAGACGGATGAAATATGTCAAGTGAATTAAACAAGTGTCAGTGAAAAACCCACATCTAAAACCTGATTGGAATTTAAAGAGCAATTTATTACTTTTGAGATATGACTCAACTTGGTCATAGACAACTCTTTCAAAAAGTTTGGATATACTACAGAAGATAGATACTGGTCTATAGTTACCAACAGCAGTTTTATCATCTTTCTTGAAAAGAGGGACAACTCTGGCAGATTTAATATCATCAGGTACAGTACCTTGGATAAGGGATAAATTAATGATACGGGCTAAGGGACTGGCAATTATTGGAGCACCTATATATTTAATTATATAAAGAAATATTAAGTATATTGTGGCATAAATAGGAACAGTGACCTGTCTACAGTCGTGCCACACTGGACCCTTAGAGTATGAATACTGCACCTACTACTGCTGCGAAAGCTCATACAGGATCTACGATTATTGCTGCACGACGCGCCCGTTTGAATTCTGGATCATCGCTCCTATTGTCATCGGAGTGGTTATTTTCATTGCTGTCGTCGTCACTGTCTTCGTGTGTTGCTGCAAAACCGTTAATGGCATGACACGCTATCAGTCGTGGACCGGAAGGCGTGTGGGGGGAACAACACTAGCGATGGGTGAGTATGAATTATGTACTTACACTTGATGATATGCTATGTTGATAATCGTATTGATGGTGATGATGGTGGTGGGGATGAAGTTGATGGTGTTGATGGTTTGGATATTTATGATTGTGATAATGTTTGTGATGATTACGGAGAGTGTGATAATGGTGGTGTTGGAGGCGGTGGTGTAGATAATAGTTATAAATATTACGATTAAGGTGTTCAATGATTGAAGTGATGGTGATGTAAATGGTAATGGCATTGTGAGCATTGATGATTGGAGGCAGGTGCTGCTGATATTCGTGATAATGGTGGATGCAGTGATGATGATGGAATTGGTGTTTATTTTAGTAGTTATAATGGGGATCATGACGATAATTTCGGTTGTTCTAATATAAGAACGTTGTTTTATAAACGTGAAAAAATGTTTATTGTCTTCTTTACAGCAACGGTAAATCAACAATCCACGATGAACAACGTATACCCCCAGCAACAGTACCCTGGTTATCCTATGTACCAGCAACCCTACCCCACGGGCCAACAACAATACCCAACGGGACAACAACCCTACGGCATTGGTACCCAGTTCGGCGGTACACAACTGCCCATTCAAGGCGGACCTCAGCCCCAAATGCAGCCGGGTGGATCTCAGCAGTCCGTTCCTCCACCGTACTCGGTTAGCTACGGTGGCGGACATTCGGATCCAAGCTATCCGCCGAAATCCTAACATGTCTGTAATTTTAAACGGAAAGCCTTAGAGTGTTGTTGCAGTGTTAACAAAAAATAATTACATACCGTCGGTTTCGACGACGGTTTTGACATTTGTTCAACATTACCAGTTTTGAATTTGTTGTGTTTATATATGGTTGAACAACGAAGTGCTAGGTACAGATAAGCATTTCATTTAAGTTGGATAAGTTATTGGAGACAAAGAGTTCTGATTATGATTGTTTGCAACAATCAGCATTTTATGCAAACAGTTTAATCAATTTCGATTTTGTCGACATATGTTATTATATTGACATATTGTCGCATTTATTAGTTCAAGTAACTTGACCACTAAATGACGTCATAGTTTAGGAGTCTATAACTCAAACTTAAAAATGTGTGTCCTCTTTGAGTAGCAAGTTACTAAAACATGGATAATTTAAAGACTAAACTTAAACACGTGGTCAAAGTAGGAAAGCCAATGACTTTAGTAATGACCTCATAATGGAGTTAACGTATCAATTAAAATAACTTGTTCACAGATTGGCAAAATGACAATTCTCACACAATTTGTATTTATTTTAACAAGAAGGCCAGCATGGCCCTTGCTCGCTTACCAGTGTTATGGGACGTGGCCAATTTAGAGCCTATATACTGAATTGGAGCAATCTTTTTTTATTTATGACAATCTGATTTCAAAGATCATATATCAAAACTATGTGCTTTGTAGTTTGAGAATTGTTTTTAGACGATATAATGCTATATAAATCAGTACAAAACATTTTCCTCACCCACCCCAGGCTAGGCTAATATGTTGATTGTTAAAGGTTACTCTTAGATGGAAATCAATAAAATAATTAAGCGTCTTTACTGCGTGCATCGATAATTGTGTTTTTATAAAAAGAGTTGAGATTGAAACCTCGGATAAGATCGCATTAGATAGTTTATCCAAATGTCATACGTTCGAGTCCCGGTGGAAGACAAAACAACAATTTCTTGCTATAATAATATGTTTAGGACATACAAAACATTATAGTTAATTTTACTAAATACATGCTTAAGTGGGCAAATATTACCTTTTAATAAAGATCGGACCATAAGACATAGTCTTTGTAAGTTATGAGTTTATATAAAGAATATAAGTGTGATACTATAGGTTTATATAAGTATGAATACATATGAATATAAGTATAATTAAGGACAAAAACATTCAAAAGTATAAACCGATGAATGGTCTTAACAAGTTGCCCACTGAAGCGTTTATTTTACCTGGCCCACATCATGTAACACCACTAACACAACTTCCTTGTTTAAGATTTCACGTTATAAATTTGCTGGTATACCATAACCAGATCGCAAGTTTAGATAAACATATGAGCTCGCTTGTTTTGACAGAGCTAAAATGGCGATGTATGAACGATTATTTGTGCTTTGGGTGTGTACTTATACATGCCTGTTAACAGAAGGTAAATATAACTTAATATTGTAATTGTGTTTCACGTATTTTGTATGTTTTGTTAAAATCACGAACACATCAATATGTATTTAAATATACTGTTTAGAACTAAATTATTTATATATAATACATATCCGAGGTAAACATATTAATTGGAATAAAGTATGAAACATAACATCAATTTAGTCTATTAATAGTGAAATTAATTGCTCTTTTATACTATGTCGACCCCCTAATATTCAGTATAAATACATTTCGATAAATGGCACACACTGGCATAAGTTTTCTGCGCATGTGCGTTACACGACCGACATACAAATCAAATAAACGGGAGCATTACCATATCGTATAGTGCATTATACTATCCGTTTGCGTCCACGTAGTAACTTAATACGTGAAGGTGAACATTTGCACATTTTAAAAAGAAAACGTCTCCTTCATAAAATGATGTTATTTCATAACTGAATGTCATAGAGTTTACGAATATTGCAACTTTAAACTTATAGTTGTTTTGAACCGAAGTGGTTTGTAATAAAATTAAACTGGACCCTCTTTTAAATATTTTAATTTACCGCCTTAAACAACGTTTATCCGAAAATATAAGGTGACAAGAGTTCACAATTCCGCGAATGAAAGGTCGTACTAAGTGATTGTAAAAAAATATTATTCCTATATTTAATTTATCATGATCCTTACAAGATTACAACAAAGATTCGGACAGATATATCGGTCGTAAAACACGCTCACTTCTTCACCCGCCGTATTCTCCCTCTGTAAAAAACGTTCACATCAAACTAAACATTAGCAATCGTTTCATACAATTTCTCTATACATTTTGCAGTTTTACATATCAACTGAAATCCACAACAAGTTATTTTCACAATCAAGTAATTATCTTTCAGAATAAAACGTTGATATTTCGAAAATATTGTCTTTCTACGCATTCGGCGGTTTAGTTTACTCATTTGATACGCTTGCCTTCAGAACATGCCTGAACAATAATTAAATAAACCCAAGCTATTTGATTCAGAAATAAAAGCCATGTTGACGGTTGCTTAATGAAAGATATTCAAAAGTATCCGGTGTTAGACTGACGCATTAAGTGGAGATACAAGTTTTCATTTTCCACTTTCTTTCGATTAATTGTTATGTGTTGCAGGAACATAAAAAGTAACCTATGTGTAATACGATAAAACACATTCAACAATATAAACAATCTGAGATCTTACGCCCACTGAAGCGCTTCTTGAACCTGACTTTCTTCATGTGACACCACTCAAAAAACGTCCGTGTTATAAGTTTCACAATTTAAATGTATAATTATGAATATATATAAATATACCTTTATAAGAAAAAAAACATGATGGTTAAATATTTATTCGGTCGCCAGAATACACTTAGGTTTTAAGGAATGTATTAATGTCATGCATACGGAATTCCTCATGTTAACAAATGTATTTTAGGATCGGGTGATTACATCTCCTCGACGAGTTAAACATGGGATAATGCTGAAAAGGATTGTGAGCTGGTACAACCATATTTTCAGTATACTGGCCAAGATGTTGTTGAGCTCACAAGACAATTGGAATTTTCCGAAACTATTCCTTCCTTCTGAAGGTATTTGGATAGCATATTCCAAGGCATTTACAGAGTTCGAGTTTAATGGTATGTATGCTGGTTTAACTCTTTTTCGTAATTGAATATATTGTTTTTTTTAAATTGATGTTGTTTAGTTTATATAATATGTTATAGTTGATCAGACAAAAATCCTGTACTGAGTGTCTAATTCATTGTCATAGAGTGAATATTATTTTATCTAAGTACCAAATCACCTAGAGAAATGCAATTATTTTGGTATGCCTTTTCGTAAACGACAGAGTACTGTCGTCAATGCATCTTTTCTAACATTCCATATCTTAGTTACTGGATTTTCAATTAAAAGCATCATTGTGTTTCAATAAGGTTGTGGGATGGGGTCGTTATTCGATACAAAGTACCAGGCTTCCAGTCTGGCTCAGTGTCATCATATCTGCAAAACAACCAACATTGGGCTCATCGGTGATCATTAGGTAATACACATTGTCTCATCAACAAATGCATTGATCTATGTAGTATTTATGTTTTGGATTGCAAATCTGACCTATTTGCCAGCAAACGGTTAGACTGAAATAGTTTATGTTAAATCGCAGTGTCCGCAAACTAATCAATACATGTTCAGGTTCAAAATACTGTTTTTAACCGGACACTAAAGAATACGTCTAAATATATATGCCTTCGACACGGAGGCCACGACCAATTTTGACAAACGCGTTCCTGCTGTTACTAGTTAAACATGTCAATACTAACTTAGGGTAAGGATCTGTCGTTTAATAATTCATAACAGGACACAAATCCATATAATAAATTTACGGTGTTTAACAAGTTAATTCGTGTGCATTTGAATAAGTGTTTAATTACAAAAAAAATGATTAAAATGGAAGCAATGAAAATCTTGAAATTTTAACGATAAGCTAATGTTGCAGCGATACATTTTATTAACTTGTTCAATTGTATAACTTGGACGAAATGACAGCTGATACAACTTTTCGAATCTACCAATTATTCTGACATAAAATTGGGGGATCTCAAATAACATGCTTGTTGCCATCAGCGGTTAACAAATAGTTATAAAAATACCCTCGAAAAAAAAAAATACATTTACACATTGGATGCCATACAATAATGTAATATTTGTTCACATAATGAAAAACAAAGTTTGTTAAGACAGACTGCTTGAAGTGCTAATATATACGAATATTCGTTTAACATTGATATCGCTAAAAGTGCTTGAAACACGAGATACAAGGACCCAGCAATCGTCAATGAAATCAGCTTTAGTACGTTTTATAAGCTAATTATAGCAATGTTTCAGGAAAAAATATTAGCCTTGTCGACAAACAAGTTTCATTTCTTGCCATGAAACTTTCGAAACTTTTTTAAATGTTTATGCTTTAGCAGAAAGTTGAACAGTAAAAACAATATGTATTGTATGCATTATTTTCTGAGCTTTTCCCCCTGCTTTGAACACTTTTCGTAGATAATCCTCATATACGAATGTTTGAAGAGTGAAGGTATAATATTTTATTATTTTCAAAATAAGCAGTTTAAAGTGACAACAAAGCGTCATATCAGATTCAACTAGCGTTCATGTCTTTTTAATATATTTCGGATTCGTACGACACTAGTAGATTAGAATTATGTGTTCGGTATTTTATATACGCCACCCCAACATTCTGAAAATTGGAACTCAAAGAATAAAACTTACAAAAGAAACACTTTTGGGCTCATCCTAGTAACAGGGCGTGGCCAGCTTTAAACCATGTGGTATGATATGAACATTTTTTTTGTGGAGGATCACACTATGATGTCACAAAGGAAAAAAGATTTCCGTATGTTCAGATCATTTCATCCCCGCACCCCAGGCATATTATAACACACACGTAAATGTAGGGGAAAAAACTGCACCACAATTCCTAGTTAATACCTCCATATTTATACGATTACCGAGTTTCATCACATAAGTAATTTTTATTTCAATGTGCAAGCGGCCCAACAATAATACGACCGGACAGAAAGACAGGGGACACCACACCCCACCTTTCTGAATATTGGGACTTATTCCATAAACTGTACAAAAATATCACTTCATAATAGAAAACAATAATAATTACTATTGTCAAGATATCGCATTGTTTACATGTGTTCTGAAACCTTAAGTAACTGTTAAGTCACCGTAAATTTAAATTTGTGTATGCATACTGTGAAACATTTTCTTGATTTAAAAAAGCTGATTGTGCGTTGAAAAGCATTCTTTGTTATTAACTTGTATTCTCTGTAAATAGAAATGTATGTATTTTTGAGGATTGCGTGTATTCCACAACTAGTAACATTGTTGAAGAAATACACGTATATGTTGTATAGAAACTGCAGTCCACATATTGTTTCAAACAGAACGATAATACCAAAACGTTGACTTATAACATGCACTTTGATTAGAATGTATAAGACAATTGATTTTAGTAAAGTGAACGATTATGTATAAGTTTGAAGCGATCATTTGTGTTTACTGGTACGTAAAGCGAAATATTGTTACAGATAAAAGAATGCGTATGCATTATCCCACTGTCGATACTGTCGATACAGCGGACAAACGGAGGGTGCCAACTCTGCAATGATATGATTTGTGGCAAAGACAAGATCATGGCTGTATATAGCGTTTTAAAAGGTAATCTTTTCATGTAAAATGTAAAAGCGTTTTGAAGCATTGTAAAACATTGGTATGGCTAATTGAAATAACAATGGAGCAATTCAAAGGAAAACGACATTCAAACATTATTTAATAATAACGAAACCATATTGCAGCAAAAGAAAACATTGATCCCATGAATATGTTATATATTTTGCTTGATTGCAAGGATAAGTCCGCATCCCGCATTACAATGACGTTATTAAATTTGCGTTTGTCATACTTATTGGTAGTATAACATNTCTAAAACATCAGCTTGGGTGATATGTGCAGACGCAGGCAATAAGAGGAATGTATGGTGCGAAAAAGGTAAATAGTATATGTGTACATCGACTTCATAAAAGACCTTTCAATTTTGAAAATACGCTTACTGACGCAAGTGGTAAGAACATGCGTGTCTATCGTATTTGGACAGCAATCCATATCAATTGATCTCACTCCGTAAATAATAGCAGACGACTTAAGATGCCTTAAGTTAATTGTACTTTGATGTGATATAAAACAACATACAATCAGGTTTGATTGATAACTTTGAGAGAATAATCGAGGGTGAGATACTATATAAATCATGCTAATGCACCGAGTGTCATTTGAAATTCACATGGATTAGCTTAAATTAGTTAATCGAAATTTGGAAACAGTCTACCGTACCGTATGGATTTTCGCCAAAATGGTAAGGAATGTTCCTTGATTCTCTTCCATGTTCCTTCAATGAATTTGGAAAATCTGTTTAAATCTCCATCGCCGAAAAATTGAAAATAAAAACATATTCACGTATAAAGCCACGAATGTTTGTTTTTAGATTCGCCAACTAATGAAATGGGGGACAGACTCTTAAACAGTATGTTGAATACTTAAAACAACATTGTCACAAGGGGTTCGAGTAGTTTTTCCTATTTGCTTGTATGTATAACACTTTAAAATAATTTAGCTTTGGAATGTAAGTGGTGCATTTTTATCATATGTTCGAACATGTAACTTCAAATATTTATGGTTTTTAATCAAGTATATATTTAACCCAGTTAACTCAGTTAAGCAGCATATTTACTCAATTGTTTTCAAATTAATTTAATCGGTTTTTTATATACAATAATACAGTTTTAATACAAATCTCTCCGACTTTGGATATCTAATCGCGAAACAATATCGAATTGCTCTAATATACATATTATTAATAATATTATAATAATGAGAACGCGTATTGGCTATAACAGCTTATTCCTTATTCATCTTTGATATTTTCCTTGTAGGTTTTGTATGTGTATGCTAATATTCGGATCTACAATTTAAGATAAGTTGATAAACAGAAGAAATGGAATATTATTAGGGTTAAAACATGCATTTTTGTTTCAACAAAATATCCGAAGCTAAATGCTTGATTATAAAAAAATATAACTTTCTTTAGGGTAGTCTGTTGATGAGCCGTATATTTCTACGAGAAGCTTTTCTAGCTGGAATAAGGCAAATACTCACTGCGCAGGTGAATCCGATTATCCGTCGTCAGCCTTAGGTAACAGCGAAGTGAGCATTACACATGCGGCATTTACAAATATTCGTCGAGAGTGGACTCTGCATCCAGCGAAAAGTGTGTTTGTTGTACTAGTAAATGTTATGCTTAAACATGGTGATACTTGGTTTCTAAAGAAGATACAATTATAGTATAGTTATTTTGTTGCTCCTCAAGGTATAGGCGCTATTCCTTCGTAATGAACGCTCAAGTACGGTTTCTGCAGTTTTAAGATTTCATAATAATTTAGTGGCGTGCTGTGAATATTGCTCTGTATTGCATTCGTATGTTCTCCTTTTTAAATTTATAATTCATTGTTCTTGCATTCATATTATTAAACAATTATTTTTTCTAGAGCAACTGTTTTATATTTCTTGTAAAGCGGTTTATCATATGTTATTTCTAACTGTATTTATGTTCAAGGTCACTGTACTTCATGTATTTGTGTTTTTACCTGAACAATATATTTACGTTTATAAGAACACTATAAGATAAGATAATTTTGAGAGGGTGGGTAACTTACTATACATACTTAAATTCATTTACCAGGTAGTTCCAGTGGTCAAAGAATGTTAGCCTACATAACAAGCGGATCAAAAGAGATTCAGTTTTCTAGCAGTTCAAGTGAGGACAAAAAGTATTTCTTATGCGTTGGTACTCGACCAAAAGGTAAGTCACACCGCCTTCAAAAGAAGACGCAAACGATTACACATATATCCTCTTAAAATAGCAAATTGTTATGAAATAGTACTGTAACTGAAACTGTGTAACATGCAATTCCCTCGCATTTCGCTTTGTCAAAGGGCACTGCTAGATTATTTAATACATGAGAATGAATAAAGAGCATTACCTCTCCTGCACTGCATAAGCATACAATGAGCTTTACATTCGTATGAAATTCCACTTGGAACATTTGATAATATTATGTTAAGGTTTTACATATTTAAGAAAGGCAAACGACTTTTAAAATAATGAACATGTCTCTCTGTCACTCCACTGCTTTTCAATGTAATCCATCCACCTATACAATTTTAAGGTGATACTCGTTTATTTGTTCGAACAATTCTGCGAACAAAGCTTTAATTGATGACGATTGACACTAACATAAAATGTGACAAAAGAGTTATAGCTCTTGTGTTGTTGACTCTTCACAATCAATCCATCTACATGCATCAATTGGAAACATTGTGCTTAGGACAAAATAACCTAGACGGACAGACTGCCGGAAGAAAGAACCAACAGATTTTAGAATTTGACTCACTTACACATTTTCCGTTTGATGGCAAACATTTGAAAAAAAAACCTGTATGACCATAGATGCATATATATTAAATCTTTAAAGACGTATAGAACAGAAGATAATTTGCTTTTTACAATTGATTTTAAAACTTGACCTTTGTACATCTAACGTGAAGCTCTACTTTCACGCAAATTATGTTGTTATAGTATTCTTACATATTTATATATACAGTAAACAATTAGACCATTTAGCATATGACAGAGAATAAATAGACTGCGTTCATACACAAATCGTGTTACACACATATGAATGACGATTTTTAAAATGTGCCTTTTTCTATGATCAATTCAGACAGTACCATAAAGTCAACAACACCATCTTCATCAACAAAACCAAGTTCAGCATCACTGACCACAATCATTACCAGCACAGCAATGCCATCAGCATCCACGCCCGAAATCAATAGCACAACAGCAAATCTAACGACGACGTCTTCATTCACATCTTCGACAACTGGCGTCAACCAGCGCTAAGCCTGACGTAGCGTTTGCAGATTCTTCACCAGGTCATTATAACATAAAATGGTTTCGAAAATTATGTTTCGTCTTTATTTCTGAGTAATTACCTGTGTATTAGCAACTTTTCTTATTCTTTATTATAGCTCCAATCCCTGTGATCCGTATTACCATTTAGTTGTGATAACATGTGTCCATCCCAAACCATTAAGCCCTCATAACTACTAAACTTGTGTACTTTACTCCTTTTTACATGAAACAAATCGAAACAGAGTATTTGTTTCTGCTATTCAATACATTGAATTGAAATTCACAATGCTGCAATGAATGACAGCAAACATTATGAGCATAGTAACGTTTTTTTGCACATTTGTATGAAGTTTTTATGTATACGTGCGTTTTTCAGCCCTTGTATTTACTTTCGTTATAAAAACAGATCAATTTCGGAATTGATCGGATTATAAGTAATAATTGAGGCATTTAAAAATAGGTAAGTGTCGAACCCAGATATGTTTATTTGATAGGCAACAACACTAATCCAACACTCACTAACTGTATTATATATGTTTTATTAAATGGTCTTCAAATGCAGCAACAGCAGCAGGAGTCTCCGTTAGAGTCGCTTTTGCGGTAGCAGCTGTTGTGATCGTATTTGTCCTCAGAAAGAAGTAAGTTTATATGCACTTTGTTGCGGTACTGTTAAGTTCATTTTAAAACATATATTATATTGTGTTAGCCAATAAAAAAAAATCTTTAGAGCAAAAACAATACAATAACTCGGTGATGCTGCTTCATTAAATATTTATATTATATTAACGACCAAAATCATATTTTATAATATTTGTTAATACATAAAGCTTTAATTGTAACATATTGTTATATGTTTTTTTACATACGAAAGATGCATGTTTAAACAAAATTAATGAATATATTTGGTAGAGGGAAATTGTGCTTCGCAATCACAAAGCCAAAGGGTTCGAAATTAGGAAACACAGACGATAATCACCACATATCGTTAGAGACGATAGATTCCAAACCAAACGCATCCTACCCTGAGTGGTCCCTATCGAGGATCGAGTGCTCCTTTGTCAAACCATACGTACTGTGGACAGCATACCAGGGCCGGAATGTTTAAGGAGCGATGCGCCTCAGCGGACACAGACGTGACACATCAAACAAACAATGCAAAACTAGGACTTGCAGAACCAGAACCTTCAGTTCCAGCTGACGTTTATGACTACTTTGTTCTAGAGAAACAGCAATCAGCTATTGGCAACGAAAACGGCGTTTCAAAAAACGAAATTCACCCATACTTTGTTCTGGAAAAACAGTGCGATCAACCGGCTCATGAAATGCCTTCAAACAAAGCTCATCCTAACTTTGTCTTAGAGAAACAGACCAGGGGTAACTCAACACAAATGAATTCAGCGAATGCATCTGAGTTGCATAACGATGATGGCGATATGTATCAAGAGATACATTCAAAGGATACATACGCGGGTGTTGATGATTCTTTAGACAACTACAACGACTACGATTACAGTAACACGACATTCAAGAAGTCGGGAAAGGAAATCTCAGACAATGTTTACAACCAACGGGGCTCTGCTGGCGACGAGTATGATCTAGTGAGCAAAGGACAAAACAACGATGCGGCTATGGAAAATGACTATGACGTTACGTCGGGTGCGCATTGAATATAAACATGCATACGGACAAGACATTTTCAGTAAATGTACATAGCATTTGCGTTGATGCGTGCACTCAATTCCGTTCGTTTTGAATCATTTTTATTAAACGTATGTAGTAACATGGCAACAAGTTTTGGTTAAGGATTAATGTCTGTATTGAATATAGTATATGTATTTTGATCTATGTATTGTTTGTATTATAAAATGCGCATATATTTTTAATCCTTTTAACGTTGTTATTCTTAGATTCATTAAACATGTTTCTTAATCATTTGAGTAAACCGAAACACGCTTCATTGTGTACTCATGTATATAGTATAATTAGTACACACTTTATCTAAATTTTAAACGATTATGAACAAATCAAATAAACTAACATAGAATATTCATTATTTCAGCGAAAACCAAACACATAACCCCAATCCGCAAAGTCATATGACAATAACATAAATAAGTTCCTTCACGTCATCAGTTATATTTATCTAGTACTTTGCAGTAGGTCTAAAAAGGCAAGTTTTTGCTGAAAAGGACCTTAAGTCCGCATTTGTTGAAATACTGTCACACAATAATAATAATATTATTATTGCGCATATTTACACTGTGTTGAAAGTGTTAAATATGTCGTATAACTTAAGTTATACTATCTATAGAGTTTCAAGTGACCGAACTCCAAGAGTCATAGAGTAGCAAAATAGGTATAAAGACTCCGATCATTTAAAAAACGCACAACAATACCAAGATGCAAACGGTTTAACATCTATTAATACGTTTGTCAAGTTAACTCACTTTAGCAGTTAGACATTGCGAGTAAAGTGAACAATTTCAAGTACGACATTCGTCTTAGTTATATCCTTCTTATCGGCGGAAACATCACACATATGTGTAATTGCAAACCACAATAGAAGTACTCAATGATTGACATTGAACGGCGAACGAGGTCTTTGACGGACACACATGAATCATATGTGGCGTGTTCTGAGATAACTGGGCATAAATCTTCTGCGTAAATTGTCATCCCAGATTAGCCTGTGCAGTACGCACAGGCTAATCAGGGACGACAATTTCCGCTTTTATGACATGTTTCGTTTAAATGAAGTGTCTTCTAAGCAAAAATCCAATTTAGGCGGAAAGTGTCGTCCCGGATTAGCCTATGCGGACTGCACAGGCTAATCTGGGATGACACTTTACGCACAAGCATTTTGCCCAGTTTTCTCAGAACACGCCACATATGTTTGACGCATTCATATGGACTAATTAATATAATGACATGCGTAAGGATATTATAAAGCAAAAATAATTCCTTTTTGAATTTCTAATTTAATGTTGGTATTGTTAAAGTATTAACATGGTTTATTTACGCGTCACATGTTCTCATTACTGGTGGTTATATATTATATGAAATTATATTTTCAAAGAAACCCAGTTAACGTTAAGGAGTGGAGAGGCAATACACGTAACGTTTAACTTTAAATTGTAAATATAATTAATGAGTAATCATTTCATACTTAAGATTCCATTTGATTCGCTACTGATTAGGATAGAGATACAATACCCGAAAAGTTTTTAATCACGTTTGATTAAGACCGGATACAAATATTGCCTTCCTAAGAACGAAAGCAGTTACAAAGGCCAATACATAACACGAGTTATCATTATATTAATTCAATTATGTGTCAGAGAGATACATTATTTATAGTTTCGTCCTCGCACTTTCGATTGCACATGATTTTCCCCGGAGAAGTTGGACATGTTTACATTATTGCTCGACATAAACGAGTGCATTACAATATGATATATCACTGCTGTTAAGTATAGCTGTTAATGTTCTCTACTCATGTATCGCACTATCTATACTGTAGTTTAGAACTTTTGCAAAGCTTTAACTTCAATAATGGCTTGCTCTAAGAGGAAATGTCTGCAAGCTTATATACATAAATAAAAAGTCTTGTTAATGTTTTAAAGTGCAATAAATGCACGCCTTTTGAAGTGCCGTGTCAAACAATTGGAGACCATCAATCCAAAACTTAGCGTTAGCGCTAGATCTGGAGTTATAAAAAAGTGATTGTTGATACATAATGATCTCTGATATTCATCTTTGCACTGAACAATATAACCCTTGTTACACGACCTATTAAACAGAGCATAACTATCTGATACTGAGAGAGTGTATTGAAGTTTAGTTATTATTATTTAAACTTGAAAATTCTGCAAAAGTCTTGAAAGATCAATCTTGTTTATGTGTCCAATTTCACGACATTGTGCTTTAATTTCTAAACACCAGAAATCAAAAGGATTGTTGTGTAGAAGGTTAACGATGATGAAAAACATTCCTTAGCATCAGTCGTAAGCTTCCAAGTTTAACTTAAGCACTATCACTTCTGCATCGTAAAATGTATCGATAAAGAGAGCTGTCGCAATATTGTTTGAATCAGAATTCAATAATGTTAGTCCAATCACAATTATAAGTAAGAGTACAATTATAAAATTCAGCCGTCTAACTAAGTATATAATCTCTACAAAATAGTGCGACGTATCAAATTATTAAGACATCGAAACAATGACAAACTTCAGCACTCAACAATTGGCCATACATGTAGCGCCTCCGTGATATGAATTTGTTATCTATTAACGAAGTACCAAACATGTTTCGGCCATAGCTTTCATCAATAGTACACCAATATAAACAAATACATAAGAAGTGACGTCAATGTCATACAATAACGTTTTTTTATCTATTAACGAAAATACGCAGATGACAAACTGCTATTTGTGAAGCTTTCGGGGCTGTTTAATTTCTTTACAAGTAAACATACTGATTTGCGTTGTCAAATATGTGGGACCAATCGGCCAGAAAATGCAACAATGCCACCGTCTGACTATCAGTGACATTTAAATTCGTTTAATGGCAAAAAGCAAATCACACTTATTTTGTTTGCACAACAATGTACTTCTATCTTACATAAACTATTCGTCTTTATATATGATAATGTTCACCTTATTTCTATTCATGGATAAATATGGAACGTTTCGAGACAATGCAGTGGGATACAGGTTCATGTGACTGCCAACCTAGGCTATTTCCTAATTTAGTCGCCTAAGTAATTTACCGCGTTTGAGGTCTAAACAATCTTTATCCTGCACCAAATTGAATTGATACAAAATAATGGATAAAGCTATAAACGCACTTACAAAAAGAGGCACATGATCACAATGACTCTAGACTAGAAGGAATACCAGGCACAAAAACCGCTATGTATCACTTCACGGTAACAATTTATAATAAAAGGTCAAATACAAGCAATTTATCATAAGCATATTGTACGGAGTATGATTTCGTTTATTTGTATTACTTTATAAAAAATTGTCAGATTAACGAGTTACAGTTATTCCAAGACACTATGCCTATTTTGCATAAAATAGATCAATGCTTATTTAATAGTAATATTACGAACTGTATTAAAATTGAACCAGACGATCTTGTCATTACTGTAGATAAAAGGGTCTTACACCTTAATAAACGGTTATAATGGTGGTGATATGTAACATAGCTTAGATTAAACAAAATTGAATAATGATTATAAAAGATACTTTATTTACAAAACGAAACGTTTACAAAATGTGTGATGTTCATTTTTGCAGAAAGAAACTTTTCACAACCTTGCAATGTCATTATAAAAATGGTAAACTATTTTGTAATTTTGTCTCTAAAGGGAGGCATATACTTATTGCTTTGTCCGTCCTTTCACCCGTCAGTCCGTCTCGCTTCTTGAACGGAGTATAACTTGAAGTGTTGAAGGGATTTTTAATAACACTCCATGAAACGATAAATGAGTAAGTGCGGAGTACAGGAACCAATGACTCTTGCTTTGTGTTTTATGAAGTAATTGCACCTTGTTCCATAGTCATAACATAGAATGCCTAAACACGAATACATTTTAATGTACTACATACATTATACGTTATACATATTTGTTGACATTTTAAGAACAACAACACAGTACAGAAAGCATTACTCGTTCTTATGTGATACAAAGTTGAGATTGTTTCCATGAATAATCTTAAATAAAGAGCTTGATCAATATACTAAATTGCTCATTTATATTTAACCACATTGAACGCGAACATTTAAAAACTTCGCGCATTCTAGGTGCGTTATAAACAGTCTTTTATAAAACTTAAAACGAAAACGTTCTCTTTTAAAATTATATAAACACAAACGTTAACCATAAGTGCAAAACGAGGCATAATTCTGCTTAAAATTTAGGGATGGAAGTATGTGGCAACACACAATGACCACAGACAAATGTGTGAATCCTAAATTGAGTAACTGTCGTAGAAACAGTGATAATGAGATTTTGCTCGTTTACATTAACGATACCACAAAACAAAATTATCGTCAAAACACTATCAAATAAACAACGCAACAATGTCCGAAACTGAAAGAGGCAAAGTAACATTTACTTTATATCGGTGCTTTTTTGCTCGAAATTAAATTGTGATTGTTTTTTTTAATGTGTTATGTTTAATATATTGTTATGTAATTTTATGTTAAAATGTACGTGTAAAATAAAGTGCACTCCAACATTATTATCAGTAGGAATTTCAATGTCCTGTAGTCTTTTATTCAAGGAAAATTACAAATTGTCTATACAATACTAGACAATACAAACAATAGAGGAACAGTACTTGGCATTTTATATAATACAGCATTTAAATAAAAGCATTATTAAAGCGGGTGTAACCGCATTGGAATGTTTAATGCAAAGAATTTATGGTTAAACCGGTTGATGACTAGACTAACTTCCCATTTTCCCAGGAAACTAAAATTAATTGTTGTGATTTCTAGATGAACAACGATAAACAAAGTAGATTGTGAGATTCAATTGCGATTAATTAAGTATTGACATTATCAGTACCACAGTTATAAGATATAAATCATAAACATGGAGGATGCACTCAATACTGTACCATATTTAGAATTGTATTTGGTATGGATGTACACGGAAATAAACTTACATGCGAGTTCTGCTTTTAGAATTTTAGTATCCGGTTAAAGTATACGAACTGTAAGGCGTGTTCACAGTTTTGACAACAATCTGTCTTGATATCTTTAAAATCTGCCGTAGAAATATCAGCGCAATTTGAATTGGCTTGATAAAATCAAGCGACATGACATTTCACATCACGATGTAATGTACTAAGTAACACATGATAAGCAATACGTTTAAACAAATTCGTCCTTGTATTTGAAAATGTTATTTATTAAAATATGCCTGATTTTTCTTCTATAACGAATTTTAGGATACTAGCCAATTTTGAGTTAAGATAGTTAGTGTGACTGCCAAACACCCAAAACTAACCCGATTCAAAGACTTCGACACAGGTCTTGACCAACCGACAGTAATCAAAATATACCCCGCCCAGCGACTTTTAAATGGTGCAGATCAATACTAGTTATATCCTAGATTCATTTTTAATATATTGTGGCATGATCTAAGAAAACTGGGCAAAATGCTTGTGCGTAAAGTGTCATCCCAGACAAGCCTGTGCAGTCCGCACAGGCTAATCCGGGACGACACTTTACGCCTTAACTGGATTTTTGCTAAGAAAGACTTCATTTTAACGGAAAATTCCATAAAAGTGGAAATTGTCGTCCCTGAAAAGCCTGTGCGGACTGCACAGGCTAATCTGGGATGACAATTTACGCACAAGCATTTTGCCCAGTTTTCTCAGAACACGCCACATATAAGCAGACGCAACAAGCATGAGGATAATACCTAAGAACAAATCACATACCCCAACATCTATGTAAAAGATCTAGATTAAGGTTACGTTTAAATGTCAAAAATATTAAATCAGCTCCCAACGCATAGTCAGGATAATACATTGATTTCCATTTTTGATTGTATTTATTTCAATACAAATGCAAGGTTTCAAATAGCAGTTAACCACAAACATTGTTTTCGGAGTATAGCTTTGTCAAACAGGGATATATTTCTTAAATAACTGATTAGAAGTATCAAACATTTTCTGAATGAGTGTCCCATGCAGCATGTATGTCAAAGATAAGATAACACGTCATGGTCTTAAGTGAGAAAATCTTCCTGATCATCACTTTATACGACATGGATGAATATTGTGTTATAACTTTGCAAAGGTGTACACTTGTTTAATAATATAAGAAAACGTCGTTGCGATACCAATAATGTGAGATGTAAGCAAACTTGGCAGATGTAACAGAGTTCAAAATCATCAAGCAGACTTAGCCGAATTTAAAAATATGCAACCAGATGAAGCACAATAAGCAGATTTATAACAAGTGTGTCACATTCGCCACCAGTTAAGGTACGTATATCATTAATAAGGAGACACTTATTATAAAAACCTAACTTAAGTCTTTTTCAAGTGCACGTGTATAATGCGGACGGAACATAACCAAGACTCTGGCTTGGTTATATTCCGTTCACATTATACACGGGCACTTGATAGAAATTACTAAGATATCCAAAGTGATAATGGTTGCCATGCGAGGAACTACTCTTTTTTGTATCAAAAGAGCTTAAACTTTCAGAAATAAATAAATAAAATGACGTGTATAGCTAAATTGACTCCATGTCACATGCAAGTATATACATTAGACGTCATGTCACCTTGCCAGATTGAAAGACGCTATCAAGTTCTCCAAATTTACATATGTCGTTATCCGGGGAACAAATCGTGTTTTTGTTTCAGAAATATGTGCCTAACCATCGCCAGAAATAAACATTTAAACAACGGTCTATAACTTACTTGTAATGTGATTAAAAATGTAAAATATACTTCGCGTCATGTAATGAGGGTGACAAACAGTACTTGGGTCTCTAATATGTTGTTAGAGAAAACTCGTGTTTGTCATAGAAAACGGCCTGTGTCACCGAGGATACCTTATTGTCCTTAATAGGTGACATTTATATGGGATCCTATGAACTTGACAAGTAAGCATATTAGCGGTACAACGCTGTAAGAATGCATATTTCTGTCGGTTTTAGGTTAACATTTAGGTAAACTTTGCTGACAACAAGAGTCTTCTCGTGTAACAAACTATGTCACACTGGATACCATGAGTACTGTATATCATTATGGCAAGTTTACATGTCGTCTTATTAATTCAAGAGCACATGACAGGTCGTCCCATTATAAAAAATCTTGAATTGTATTTCTGGCGATATGTATGCATGTTCGTTAGATCGTGTCCAATAAGACTTACATTGTCATACATCTTGTGCAACTGGTAACATATTTTTAACGTCTGTTAATTCTGCTATGTCTGCTGGCAGATGTTTTAAGTCTGCTTAACCTAATTCACCTCATACGTCTGCTAACTGAACAATTTAAAGTATTGACATTTTGTGCGGGTCTGTTTGGTGCTTTTTAAGTTTAGAAACAGTCAAAAACGCCGATGTCTTGCATGTCAGCTATCTTCCATTTTTCTTTGTAGTTTGCAGAGTTGTCACAGATTCCGAATTCACTTGCCTTTGCTCACATGATTAGACCATTTAAAAGCCAACGCACTACAAATCAACGGTATGTATCGTTTGCACCCGCGTGCATAGCCAACAAATAGCTACCGTAAAAGGTATCTTTGCGTTTTGTTTTGTCTTAAAAAAAACTTTAATGTCCGGCAAGTAGAATTTATTTACTGTGTTCTGTTTTTTCAAAATTCATCCACGGACCTATATGAACATGCTTTTCTCAAATGTCAGACGTCCATATTGTTAAATATAGGGAAAATAAGCATATAAAGGCATTTTCGGAAGTTATTGAACTTGGTCAATGATTATTTATTAAGACTTGAAAACTAAAGGAAGTTTTATATAACTATATGTAGTAGACATAGAGATATGGAGATGTTGAACACAAATGTTATCATGAATTTTGAACACAAAGAAGAAAATTCTACTTAATGAAATATAAGAATTATAGACTTCAGTCAGTGTCCAATTAATTATATGTAGTAGTTAAAGAGACATGCACTTGTTGCACTCAAACCATCATTATCTTAATTTTATTTTCCTCGCAAATTCTTAACGGACATTTATAAGTACAAAAGGGGGAATAAGTCTGCTTAGAGGCTGGTTAGAGTTATCGATCTTCAAACGGATAAGCAGTGCAGCTTGGACGCTTAGACTTTTTCGTGAATAGTCCTCCTAAAAAGTTGTAACAACTTTATTATTGGTAATATTGGTGGTGATATATGGCAATCTTATTGCATATCCAGCCCTTTATTTACTAAACATGACGTTAAAATATATAACTTCAATATGCAAAATGTACAAACCAAATTATCTCCTTTTAGACGAAGTAAATTTTAAATAATCATACACCAATTAAAAGATAACAACATTTTAATTACAGTCCGGAAGTTATTTCAAGATCATATTGATTTTGCCAAGCGTTGTATAACCGCTCGCTAATTATTCATTATAATTTCAATAAATTTCCTTGTTCGAACTGCTAGCGTTATTTGGGTAACAAGATCAGGTTTTCAAAAGACGTATACGTATCATAACAATGGCTTCTGGACGAATGCGGGTTCTTGGATTGTATTTGTATGTTTTGTTCACCCGTCAAGGTAAGTTACTCATATGCTACTATCTGAGAATTAACCGAACTTTATCATTTGCACAATTTTAAGCTTTGTTATTATGACAATACATATATACATTACGCATGCAATTAACATAAGTGTGCGTATTATCTAAGAGTATCTGATAATTTAGTTATAGAAAAATGTATACGCTCACAAAGAGTAGTTGTTACACCACTCAGACAGACACGTATTACTTTTGAAAACTAAGAACGTATTACTTTTTACGGTTCAAATGTACATCCTAATTGTAATTGTATAACAGTATCTTAAGTTAAGACGGATTTAAATAAAAACACTAAAATTACAATTAAATTATATATGTTGAAACCGGATTTCCGATGATAATGGTAAGTTTTACTTGCTTCGATAGAACAAACTTGGTCAAAGCCATATTACTATATGCCTTATTTTGGTTATTTGATTACATTTTTTATGGTTAGTTTAAACACATACACCGTATTACGGGTTCTATTTTACCTCTGCGTAAAATGTTACATATTTATATTTTTGTGTGTCTTTTTTTATTATATATATATATGTTTGTCTTTGTAGAAGGAGTTGTTGGACGAAAGTGCGATCTATTTGTCTTTTGCCTGTCAGAGTGTCTGTCATTATTTTTAACATAAACGTTCGGTCATTAGGAGATAACATAAACGTTCGGTCATTAGGAGACACTTATTAGGAAGTCATTTTAGCTTTAAATATTTTTAAAATTAAAATAAAATACAATTATTTAAGCATTTTTTCCACAAATATAAGAATAAATTATAATAATAACTAATGATTATTTCACCATCTGTTTTCAAAAACATGCATTATTGTTTCAATTACTGAACAGAAATGATATTACAACAATATTTTCAAGGCCCGGTGACCTGCGAGCGCTGCCTTACAGGGCTCTTAAACTGGGAATACTGCGATAACGGCTGCTGTGAAAGCTTGTTCGGCATATACAAGTATTGCTGCTACTACGACCGATCTTCGATTTCGACACCTACACCTATACGTATTAAAAACTTAGAACGTATTCCTTTTTCACGGGTTAAATGTACATCCTAATTGTAATTGTATAACAATATCTGTAGTTTAGACGGATGTAAATAAAATCACTTACATTACAATGGAATTATATATGTTCAAATCGGATTTCCGATGATAATCGTAAATTTGACTTGCTTCGATAGAAAGAACTTGGTCGAAGCCATATTACTAAATGCCTTTTTTGGTTATTCGATTGCATCTTTTATTGTGGGTCCAAACACATACACCGTATTACGGGTTCTCTTCTACCGCTGCGTGAAATTTTGCATATTTATATTTTCTTGTTTCTTTGTTATATAAAACATGTGTCAAAGTCTTTGTATTATAGAAGGAATTGTCGGCGAAAGTTCGATCTATGTGTCTTTGGCCTGTCAGAGTGTCTGGCATTTTTTTTTAAACATGAACGTTCGGTCAGTAGGAGACACTTATTATTCAGTTATTTTAGCTTAAATTTATTTAGTATTAAAATAAAATACATATTCTTTGAGATATTTGTTTTCACAAACAAAGATAAGGCAGATAAACGTTTATTTAAAAAAAAACAGCATTTGTCTTCAAAAGCATGAATTATTGTTTCAATTATTGAAAAGAAACGGTAATACACAATTATTTTTCGTTTTTCTATAGGCCCGGTGTCCAGTGGCGATAAATGTGACACAGGCAACACGTTGTTTGGTATTGTGGTGAAAGAATACTGCGTTTACGGCTGCTGCCGACACTCATGGAGCAGCGTAGACTATTGCTGCACATCGATCTCGAGCGGTTTTGCTTTGTGGATAATTGCTCCAATCGTCATTGGAGTGATCGGTTTCATTGGAAGCGTCCTTGCTTCCATCGTGTGTTTCTGCCCGATTGCCGCTGGAGGTCGGACGCCTTATCAGGCTTGGACCAGCAGGCGGGCGGCGGCAACATCAATAGGAATGAGTGAGTATCAGATTTGAGAAATTACAAACAGTTATTAGAGATGACGCCAAGGATATGTTCATATTGTTTTTGACGGCGGTGTTTGTTTTAATTACAACGCCGCACTTATAGTGATGATCATAAATATGATTATGATAAGGAAGGTTGCTATACTTGTAATGGTGAAAATATTGATGGTGATGACAAAGACGGTGTTGAGGATGATGGTACTGATTATGACGATGGTGAGGATGGTAATGGTGATGATGGAAAAATGCGGTAGATTGGTCTAACTGTAGCGATGATTATAATACTGATGATGATTGTGTTGATTGGTAACATATTGATAATAATAGTTATGATGGTGATGGTGATGATAATGATGGTGGTGTCGGTAATGTATAGATCATGTTGGTGGTTGTGGCGATTACCGTGGTTTTGATGGTGTTTATTCTGATAGCCATGATTATAATGAAGGTGGATGTGCAGATTATGCAGCTGCTACCGTTGAGGAGCATTGAGTTCTGCAAAGTGCGAAACTACGTGTAATGTATTATATTTGCAGCCTCATCGGTAAACCAGCAGCAACAGTACCAGCAGGCTAACCCCATGAACCAGCAACCCCAAACCATGGGGTAGTTCGCAGTAATCCGTTCCTCCATCGTACTCCTACGAGCCAGGACGCAAAGATGCAAGCAATTCTGCTAAAAATTCCTAAACATAAACGTAGGCAGTCTCAAAGTATTGTTGTTAATGTTATAATGGTTTAATATGATTTGAATTTTGATATTGGAAAGAAATAATCCCATCATCAGGTGTGCAATAAGGAACAAAAACCTAGATACATTAAAGTCCCTATAACGCTCAAAATCAACGAATAGTTCGTAAAGTATTTCGTAAAAAAAATATAAACACATAAACAATCAGTGATCCTTATAGCAATAGCCAAAATTTCAACGCTAGATGTGCTCTGGTCACATAGATTTAACAAGATACAAAATGCTCTTTTTTATTTTTTGTGTGTTTGTTTCTTAGCGTGATAGGATCTTTAACTTTATAGCCATATTTCAGATTTCCCTTTCAGTGATAAATCTACCCCCGCATAACTATGGATTAATTTATTGTTTTAACATTACGAGGTTTGATAGTTATCATACTTTTCATGCAAAGTATGTCGTTTTAGTTGTTTGATTTTAAAAAAGGCTGACATTTAGGAATAAAAAGGGTAGGAGTAACGAAATACAGGATTATTGTTGAATTGCGATAAGTTAACCTTTTTTGGCGCGAACATTTGAATAACTCGTCAAACTCGTGGTTGCTTTCTAAGACTTGTGAAATAGCTATCTGTATTCAACACAATTGTAGTATTCTCTATATACAATATATTAACTGTGGTTTAAATAGACGTCATTACTGATTTAATCAAAACCGATTGTTTACCTATGTTTTTTTAATACTGTTTTTGTTGTTTTTATATCGTGGGTTTTAAAGACAGGTTCATTGATTTTTCTAAACCGATTGTTTACCTGTTTTATTTTTATGTTTTTGTACCGTGTGTTTAAAAGACAGTTTCACCTATTTATTTTCAAACTGATTGTTTACCTTTCTTTGATATTTGTGTTTTTATTTGTACGGTTTTGAAAACAACATGTTGTCTGCATTTAAACAGTTACCATTTATTGCAATATATTATGCTATTTTGAGACAAATTACCGAATTGAATACATATTCTATGCAAAATACAACAACACAAATACATTATAAACATAATATTAATTATGGGTTTCGACCCATACGTATAAGCATAAAGTTAAAGAAATTAAACATATTTAACAAAATCAAGAATTTTCATGAATGTTAAACTATGTCTTTTCAAGTTTTACTTAAAAGTCATTATTTTCATATTATCATTAAATATATTTCTTTAGTAAAGCTAAGAGTTTCATTTTTGTGAAACAACTCTTGACGTTGATATTTAAAACTGTGTTTTAAATATCATAACATTGTACAACTGAATGAATTGTATTTAAACAAACGAAACTTAAACTAAACTATTGAAGTCATCATAAAGTATTCGATGTTTGCAATTAACCTGCATGTATAAGCCGTATTGACTTAATCCAAAGTATTGACGTCATGATACAGCCTTAAATTACTTAAACTTTTTTCCTGATGATCTTAAAGAGTATGCAACTACTAAAACTAAACTATTGACGATTGATGCTTAATTTGGATGTCATCCGGGAGTGTTCAGTTTCTTAAGCAAACATTCTTAACTTTCAAAATAACCAAACTTAACAATTAAAATCAAAAACGAAAAAGTGCAAATTCAACCGCACTTGATCGACATCAATCACTTATCATTCAACAAAGCAGAATATCAGCACACCATCAGTCATTTTTCGCATTTGCATATGAGAGAATTTAGTTACTTGATAATGCATAAAGGCTTTGTAAAATCGGTCGAAAAAGGATGCAGAAATAGAATTGTTTGGGACTGGTCAATTCATTAAATAAATATCAATATTTAGAATCTGGAAAAAACAATGATCAGAACAAAATCAATACTTTTGTTTAAAGCCCATAAGGGCGAAATATTAAAATTGAGCGAATTTTAATTGTTATACCCTTTGGTCCCTCATTGAAGATTAATCGGAGTTTTAAACAGAGACGTCGTCTATGATTTATTAAAAGCTTATTTAATTACACAATGGTAGAGTAATTTGTTCCGTTCTTAAGAAATCAAATAAAAAATCAGTTATAGGCATTATTCTATCTTTTGTTTGAGTTGAAGCCTAACAAAATGTATACACTAATATTTATGTGACTTTTGATATTTTGATGTTATGGTTTTGGATTAGTATTGTGGTTTTCAAACCTTATTACATATTTAGATATATTTATGAAAGCGTATGCTTGATTTCATATCAAAGAAAGGTGAAATGAACTAGAACCATGTGTTGTTATACCGTTTTATTTAGTTGTTAACATTCGGTAATAAAATATAATTACGATTTAACTGCCCGTAAAATTATTAGCAGAAGACATAAACACTATAAGACGATTGGAAACACACCTGCAACAGCAGGTGCAGAAGGAGAAGAATAATAGAAGACAAATACAATAAAGAAGATGCATCCGTCATATAAGTCGTAGTAGTAATAGTAGCAACAGTCGTAGTAGTATTTATATTAGTATAAGTATTAGTAGTAGTATTAGTAGTAGTAGTAGTAGTAGAAGTAGTAGTAGTAGTAGTAGTAGTAGTAGTAGTAGTAGTAGTAGTAGTAGTGGAGTTGTGTATCGTGTTATATTTTAACATTTGACCCAGCATTTGTAAAATGCAAGATATGTACATTTCCAAAAATTAAATTCATTTTTGCCTCTAATAAGACGAAGTTCATGGACATCGCTTCACAATTGATGAAGTAATGGCTGTTCAAAGAGAAACTACCTCTTTTCGGATCTATTTTGAGTTGGATACCTTGTTATATATATATTTGATAGTGATTTTTTTCAAGAGAAGTTTATTTTTCGTTATAATTTGATTGTTTTTCATTCCAAATGATGTTTTTACTAATTACTATCATAGCTACACGCTAACCACCTGTAAATTGCCACAGGCCTTTTCCATGTTCTAGTTTTCTAAAATCGAATCCAACTTAATAGTGCATTGATCTGATGTGTAGCTTGCGTGTATGTCCGATTTTTCTAATAAACAGATTATAATCATAGGTGGTTAAAGACAGTCCAATTTGACTTGTTGGGAAGTGTAAGGCTTACGCAAATGGAAACATTTTTCATCGCCGTTTATAACCTTAAAAGTACGGTTTTTATAATTAATTACAGACGATAACAATATCATTGACTTCTTTTTCTGTTCAAATGTTTTATAGTTGGTTTATCGATATTCACATTTAGAACATTATGCAAATTGCCACGTAATACACACGACGCGTTTCCTATGGTGTATACTATATAAGAAAGGTTACTATAAACAAGTGGGATTTCGTCGTTTTTTCCATGAAAAAAGAGCATATAGTAAATATATGGTGTTCTATTGTTAAGTCTAGACTTAATATTTACTTAACTATTCATTTATTATACTATACACTATTTCCTGTTGTATGTTTTTAGATTGGGCACTTGTACAGACAGGTTTGCCAAACATTTATTAAATACAATACATACTCCTCTTGAAAGTGCCAATTATAAAATTGCATTCATCATCCCATTATGAGCAAATCTGTTCATCCATATACATGTACCAAATGAAATGACCATCCTGTAAACAATATATATGGGCATTAATACTTGTTAAATATTTGAAAAAATCAGTTCCCTTTTTAACATCATTTAGACCTCACCAGTTGTTTGATACAATCTTAAAAGTATCCATTCTCAATATAAAGGATAACATTTCGTTGACATACCTTAGACCACAAAAGCAGTATTATTTACAGCAGTTTATACCCAAAACGTTACATCTTCAGCAAAAATGCATACAATAAATTCAACTTTAAACCAAAACATGAGGACATAAATTGTATCCAATATAGTGAAACAAAATTAAAAACAACATGGAAACAACATTTGTCGGATTATTTGTTTTGTTAACATATACAAGTAAGATTACTATTTTTGATCATGATTAACTGTGATAATCATGATTATTACATATAGTCCGGCAGAAAAGTGGTTATTTGTCCACAAAACCCGGCATTGATGTGTATAGTTAATGTTAAAGTGTTTGTTTTAGTTATGGAAAATGTTTCTCATAAAGAATACAAATGATGCCGGGATTGTATCATTGGTGGTTTGGAGAAATTCAAGATGGCGTCCAAGATGGCTTCATTTTTCAGTTTTATTTTGAAATACATTATACAATATCACGTCATATTATTATAAATATTTAATATGAATAAAAAAGTGCAAAAGTGTTATATATTAAGAAATGGTGCAGATTGTGTTCGAAATGGCTGCCAGATTCAAGATGGCTGATTTGAAAATTTCTCCTAAAACCAAGATCATGTCCAAACTTTGATAAGAATAATGAATATGTACATATATTACAATTAAGTGTTAAATAAGTGTCCGACATATGCAGAGTATATTATAACATGAACATATCGACCTAATCCTTACCATTGGAGAAAAGTTTCATTCTCTGTGTGAAACATTAACAGTAACTCGACAAAAGCATGATTTGTATTATGACAATACACCGGTGTCATTTCATAAAGAACAAAATTTATCAATTGAAACACCAGTATACGTATAATTCAACCTTTGTTCACCAATTTAATAATCATTTAACCTTTTTTAAACATCATGGTATAAAGTAGTTAGTGTACTAGAAGTTGTTGTATGTAGTATGCTGTTAGTTTTCGTCTAGCATAGAGTGATATTCTTATGTGAATATTAGTTCAATTAACATGTTTGTCTTTCAAACCAACAATAACATAACACACTGCACTATAAGACTCCATATGTCATTTCTCATCGACAAAGTAAGTAATCTACCGGGAATGTTTTGCCTTCTTATTTTTACATTGTATTATGCCAACCTGAACCGTTTTGCAATCACAAAATATATAATACATGGTCCGCGCTTGATTACATGAGCACAGTTGTTGAACATGGGCTTTCGCTTGTACATCCACATTTTATCATTTAAATTACATTGAGTGGAGCTAAAGCAAAACCTGATGCTACTGTAAGGATTGTCTACCTGACCACGCCACACGTTTTGTGCTGAAGTCCATGTATAGGTCAAACACGAGGTAAACATCATATTTCATCAGTGTTTATCGTATATAACATTTAAAGTCGTCAATGTAGTCATGTATTTTTCCATCTATGAGCCCGTGAATGACATACATGACTGCGGTTTGATTCTACATTACCGATTTTGTGTTGCCATTATGTGTTCCCCTATTTCAGTAATTAACAAAGGAGTAGGTGCTGGAGCAAATTCATGGTTAGATATATTTTAAAAAGACATTTCCATATAACTAGTTTGATGCTAATCACTGAATACATCAGATTGATGTCATACACTTTGATGTCTGCAACCATATTGTGCTTCTAGACACAACCTGGGTTGCAACCTTTTTAGATATTGAATCATTCAATTTTTCCGTACATGTGGTTTCAAATAATATCATTTGGGTTTTACCACTATCTATTGCATTACCAACATAAGCAGAGGTTGTTCACAATTTTCACTAGACCGGGTGACTGCTTGTTTGGAATCAACGGATCAGTACATTCTTGGAACTCTCTCAAAATACTTGCTTTATCCTAAGCATCTACCTTAATCCTCACCCGCTTTGCTTTGTTTTGTTCATCAGTGTCAACTAAATTGGTACTGCTCATTTCTCCCAAATCTTCGTCCATCCTGCTGCAGACCCATATACCTTGAGATTTTCAGCTTGAAGTGTTGAACATGTCGATCCATTTGGCAGTCAATACCTCCGGAACATGTCATATGGCATGATCATCCTTTACGAACTTTTCATGTACAATTTTATGTATTCCCCCCCATTGGCCTTAGATAATAGAGGTCGTATCTCGCGTAGTTTAGGTACGAGGCGGCAAAGAAGTATGGTATCATGAGATGAGCTGATGCCAAGTTTAGCGCCCAATCACTTTCTCTTTCTGTTCGAACATACATCATTATAAGAAGGACTGCCTTAATCAAACAATCCACCTACCATTTAGACGTGCGAATGGCAAATGATATGTTGTTAAGATCCATTTCTAGATCATCACATGTCTGGAAATTATTTTCAGTGAATTCATTGCGCAACGATTCCTCTGGTGACTCAAGCAGCTCTTCCAGCCCACTATTTGCCATGAGCCATTGTTTGCGGACACAACCATTTTGGCCAGAAATTTCAGTTGCAACACCTACTCTTGTGACATTTCTACTGGAATAAATGTTTTCTTCGGTCCTTGAAATCGCTCAATATCAATATCATAACTTTACCGACAAGGCCATATATGATTTTGGAGTGCGTTTAATGGTCTTGCTAACATCAATGTCTAGTGTAGAGAAGGATCTTGATTGCGTAATCAACATTACCAGTGAGTGTGTAGACAACTTGCCGTTCTGGGACCGAATGTCGGCCTCGATGTTATCGACCACGGTTTGGATCATACCAGCGTTACAATCATAAATAGCGCAAACATGTTTGTCTCTCGTTGCACTTATGGCTGCTGATGTCTTGAACTGAAGAACCGCTTCAAACGAACATATAATGTTATACTCATGTATCTAATTGATAATCGTGTTTTAATTTCTGATAACAACACCCAATTCAATTTGTAATCCAGTTGGTCGTTTCTTAAGTATACTTTATCATGCAGAAAGGATTACTATTGTCTAGCTTTGGAGACACCTTTGATAACAAAGGACTCAATGTGTTGCTCACACAACCTGAAGCATGTCTATTCGCGTATTATATATTTCCCTGTCAATGTATACACTCTTCAGAAACTATAAGTGTTGCGTTAGAGTTAATGGCAATTCCCAGTTCATCATCATCTTGAACGCTGACCAGTCTGTGTGGTGCATTAGATTTGATCAGCAACATGTTGGCAATACCAGGCAAATGCAAAACAGCCACATCTTCATCAAAGTATTCTTTGATGGTATTCATCAGGCTTTTACGTGTACACAACCAAACTGAAGATACGTATAATAGATTTCATCAGCATTCCATATGCATGGTTTATCCTTTTCCATCTCTGCGATTATGCTGCCGAATGCTGCGTCACACTCCTTAGATGTTGAAATACGATTACATGTGGAGGATGAAGATGCAGCTTGCCTGTGTTTTGGTGTCATGAACCTCGACTTGAAATCGACATGATAAATTATAATGTTAATCATTTGTGCTTAACGAATATGTGTGCATGATGTTTGCACCTTGTGTAAAATATATTATGACTACATGTGTATGTTAAATATGGTTTCTTGGTTGCATTGTCTTGAATCTCTTCCTGTATAGGTAAAATAATACATGTTTGGGATTTTGTGGATAATATTGAATGGTCTTACCAAAACGCCATAAATAATTATTTCAGTGTAATTGCGATTCAATGGAGTGGAATGGAATTTTAATTGCAATGATTTTCATAAGCGGCCATATGTTCAGTCATCGTGCGTATAATATGGAATTTTATTACAATTAATTTACTTCCAAAACATTATCCATCATAACATCATTGTAGTTGAGGTTGAAAAGATCCATAAATACTTGATATAGGCATGCCTTTATCACAACATAAGATACAATGCTAAAATTGTGACCATCTTGGACGCCCACTTAGATTTCTCAAAACCAGCAATGATACCAGCCCGGCATCATTGGGATTCTTCATCAGAAACATGTCCCATAACAAAAAACACTTTTACTATACACTCCAAGTCCGTGTATATGTCATATTCTGCCGGACTATTATGGATATCTGCTATATGACATTTACTTGACAAGTACATGCTGTCTATATTTTGTACATAGGCAACACACCACGTGTATTCCATTAACCAATTCTATATTCGATAAACTCTTATCCAATCACACAATCACACAATAAACACATACAATATTTTAGTCACACAACGAACGAATATTTTACAAATGCCACAAATTAAAACGGTTATGTTTTGATTTCTAATAGGTCCGGTGTCATGTTCCGAATATTGTTACAGTACAGTAATACTACTACTACTACTACTGAAAATACTCCTAATACTACTACTATAATAACAAGTAACAACACATTGACTACAATATTCCGACAGGATTCACCCACATCCTCCCCTACGGACGACTTTCTTTAATGTACAATCGGAGTCGTCATAGGATCGATCGTTTTCGTCGCTTCTATCGTCGCTTACATCGTGTGTTGTGTGATTGTGGTAAACGGTAAGACGACCAATCAGTCTCGGTCCAGCAGAGCGGTGACGTCAATGGAAATGAGTGAGTATCAGAAATGAGTATAAGTATTCCTCGTTAGAAATGACTTAATGTACAGCCTTTTTTTGCCTAATTGGAAAAAGTACCTATACCGCGCCAATTGTGGGAAAATAGCGCGGAAACCCCTGGCATTAGTAATTCGCGTAGTGAAATTTTTAATGGCGATACTAGTAATGATTATACATATTATTATGATAAGAAGGGTTGCCTCACGAAGACGCTGATGATGGTTATGGTGCTTTTGTCGATGGTGATGGTGGTGATAATAGCGGCAGTTGTGGCAATAAGGTGATGTTGATAGTGCTTATTGGTGGGCATTCTGTTAGCTATCCCAATGACGAGTGTAGTTGTTATGCAAATGCTACTTATGATAACAATTGGCATTTGCAAGGTTTAACAAACTTGTAATTTGTTTTGCAGCCTCATCCGTAAACCAACCAAACATCTCATGCCCTCAGCAACAGCACCCGTAAACTTACCCCATGTACCAGCAACCTTACCCAATGGGCCAACAACATTACCCTATGGGCAAACAATCTTACCCAATTGGCCAACAACCTCACCCACTGGGCCAACAACCTTATCCAATTTGCCTACAAACTTACGACCTTAGCCGACAGTTCGGCTTACCTCAAGTCAACATGCAGCCGGCTGTTTTACAGCCGTCCGCTCCTCCGTTCGCGGCTTGGTACGATGAAGGAAACCAGGATACAAGCTTTCCTCCAAAATACTAACAATGCCGTAATGTAAAACGGACATTACCACAGTATTGAAGTTAATGTGATATTGTTTTGATTGAAACACATAAACGGACCTTATCTCATAATCAAGTGTTCAACGAATATAAAAAAACGATCAATTAACTTAGCCATATTTCAGTATCTTGCAGAGTTAAAGCCATCATGTTAAGAACTATAACGTTATTTTGTGTTTTTAAATCACGACGTGCTTGCTCATTCTGACAAAAGATGGGATTAACTGAATACTAGGTAATTGTTAAATATCGATAAGTTTACTTTCCCAGCACAAAAAGCCTCGTGATTTAAGTTTTCTAAGCCTAGCGAAATAAACTTAGTATTGTCCATATTCTATATATTTCGTGCGTAAAAAAGACAATTCCACGTATTCAAACTAAACTGATGGTTTAGCTGTTCTTTGACGTTTTTGTGTTTTTATACCGTGTGTTAAAAAGACAAACTAAATTCTAATTCTAAATTTATTCTATTGTTAACCTGTTGTGTGTTGTTTTTATACTGTGGGTTTAAAAGACAGTTTCACCATTTTTTGCTTTACCGATTGTTTACCTGTTCTTTTATGTTTTTGTGTTTAAATTTGTCAGGTTTGAAAGACAACATGCTGTCTGCATTAAACCAGTAACTGTGTATGGCGATATATTATGTGATTTTGAAACAAATAGCCTCAAATAGTGTAAACATATTATATTGCAAAAAACAATGTAGCATTAACATAAAACGTATTATTTGTTTCGATATACACGTTAGAGTATAACGTTAAGATTTAAACACATTTAAAACAATCCTGACTTTTCAGGTGTTTTTGTCGAGCCCCAAACTTTGAAACAACGTCATTTTACGTTTTAATTTAATGTGAAGTATTTTTTTTTAAAGGCACTAAGAGATTCATTTTTATAAAAGAATTCTTGACAATTATGTGTAAAATTGTGTAATCAATGACATACGTCTATACATATGACAATATCGTAGAATTTACACTTACGTTGTTAACAAACAAACTTTAAAACCATAACGGTAACTATCGACGTCATGGGAGGGTAGAACTAATGACGTCATTGTTTTATATTTTGATTCATAAATTATGCTAGTGACTTCATAGTAGGGTAATAAATTTCTAAAACTTAATATAACTATCGGAGTCATCGTAGTAGGCCAGGACCGATTTTTTCGACGAACCTCAAATAAATTCTAACAGAAAATCGTTTAATTGATTTTGACTCTTGTATATGTGATATTTTATGTACAACAATTTGCCATTGATAGGTCAAGAGTAAATAGTAGTTTTTCGCCTCTAAACTATGACATTTAAAGGGTTCTTTTTGACAAACAAGTATTCATATTATGAACACGGTGTTTTACATGTGTGACGTTGTTGTAGCGTTTTCATGTTAAGCATTATAGATATGTGATACACATTAATGGAATGTAGTGATATGACCTTGACCTTGGTGATTTCACCTTGGCTCAGACATTAAACCAAATATAGTACTTTGTCCTCTTTATACATCGGCATCAGATACCTCAAGTTCCGTTTGCAAAGTATTCGAAGAAATTGATCCTTTGCATTCTTCACACGCTATTGAGCACTCAAGTCCATGCAGTTTTGCACGAATAACGCTAAATGTCACAATTCATGTTGCACTTGCAAATGATGATTGCCATTAGTTCTGATATAGCGGGCGGCATGTCTGGCCTGGCCGAAACAAATAGTCGATTATCCAGCTTCCATCCACAACACGTTGGATATTGTTTCGACTCTCCTTTCGAATCTCCTATTTGAACACGGGCGCTAAGAAAGTAAAAGTAAGACGTCGGTGATAAGTTATGGATGTCCACAGTTGTGCGAATGGTGATGGCCTTTTCCGTGAAAGGTTGTTGGCGTTAGCTGTTTAACTATCAACGCTTGACCCGCCATACAGTGCTTACATAAATATTTCACCTACGTATGGCACCTGTTCATTATTTGTGCAATCCTGAATGTGGCTTATCTCATTCTATAACATTTCACATGATCGCATTTTGTCAATGCGACCCTTTTTCCAATTCCAAAAAATCGCAAATTTATATCACAAAGCAGGAAATAAATTACACATGCGTTTACTCGGAACAGTTATTTTTTTATTTAGGGTATGTAGTGTCTTTAATCTTAATTATTTTATTTATTCAAAAAAGTAAAACTAAGCTATTGAAGGTTTTATTGATTACTCAGTGGCTTCAATCAAATTAATTACATTAATGAATTCGTTGAATTCAATGACTATCCAAAACAATAAAATATTGGCGATTGATGCTTTATTATTACACCTCAAATGAGTTAATAAATCAAACCTTTTTAATAACTAAAGAAGAAGAAGTAGTAGTAGCAGTACTAGTAGTTATAGTAGTAGAAGTGGTAGTATTTGTTGTTGTTGTTGTTGTTGTTGTAGTAGTAGAAGTAGTAGTAGTAGTCATAGTACTAGTAGAAGTAGTAGTAGTAGTAGTAGTAGTAGTAGTAGTAGTAGTAGTAGTAGTAGTAGTAGTAGTAGTAGTAGTAGTAGTAGTAGTAGTAGTAGTAGTAGTAGAAGTGGTAATGTGCTGGTGTTGTGGTAGGTTTTTAAACGCTTTACTATCATTCACGTTGATTAAATATATTTTCACTACGAATCCTTGGTTGTGTAAACTAGTAAACCACAGTCGAACGAAGTCTTCCGCGTATCAAATTATCTTTAAGGTTATTGTTAAAATTTGATCGACCAAAGAGATTATTGATCGTTTCACAATACGTTATTTGTATAGACATATTCGTTCGGGATATCGATGACGCGTTCACATTATATTATATTTGACAATGCGTCAATAAATAAAGATTACAAGGATATAGGTGTAATTAGCTTAAACCAGTGTTTACATACTCTAGGACAAAAACACGTTTAACGTTAAAACAAACATGGGCATATAGACATATTCATTCAGGATACTGTTTTGCGGTACACAATATAGAATACACCCACGTTAAAACTTAACAAAACATGGATACATCATTCGTCGGACTTTTGATTATTTTCTCATGTACAGGTACGTTACGTTACTTTGTTTGATTTTGTTGTATTTGGTATGATATTCGTTTCATACATATAATAATAAAAATAAAACTAATATTACTAATAATACTACTAATAATAATACTACTAATAATACTACTAATACTACTACTAATAATTCTACTATTACTTCTTCTACTTCTACTACAACAACAACAACAACTACTACTACTACTACTACTACTACTACTACTACTACTACTACTACTACTACTACTACTACTACTACTACTACTTCTACTACTACTACTACTACTACTACTAC
>VMBQ01005541.1:8036-49647 GCA_007657795.1 Dreissena rostriformis | reverse complement strand
AGCTTGTGACCAGACTGAAAGGGTAGCTCATGACCAGACTGAAAGGGTAGCTCATGACCAGACTGCACAAATGTGAAAGGGTAGCTCGTGACCAGACTGCACAAATGTGAAAGGGTAGCTCGTGACCAGACTGCACAAACGTGAAGGCTGATCTGGAGCTTCTCTGGACACATATGGCATAAAACCTATTTTTGCATGATGCAGGTCATAAGTTTTCAGGACTTTTAAAGCTGTATTTAAGAGTCCATAAAAGGGACCCATTTTCCCAATGCAAAATTGTAAAAAAATCCCAATAAGAAGCACAAATTCACAATTTAAAAGAAATAAAACATATTTCTTCAAATAAGTTTCTGATGGTTATTATATCTCAATTTTATTTTAATTTTATTTAACAAAGTATATATTACTTACTTTAATTTATATGGAAATTGGAAAATAACAAGAAAAACGCTTGGTTACGATTTTGCCCGTGCTCCAGGTTGCCAACATGGTGGAAGAATGCAAGTGGTCAGAGAAGTTTGTGGAGCTCCAGCTGTGGACGCAGCTTACCTCCCTTGCGTACGACCAGAAACTCCATGCCCTCGTGTTGAGGTGCAGCAAGAAGGCGCTACGCTTTGCGTCCAGTGGAACCCAGCCCAAGGGACGGACAGTCGACGGGTAGGACATGTTTTTTTTTTGTTTTTTTTTAGCAATTTGAAAGATTTAAAATGATTTATTTCTATATTTATTTTTCGTTTTTCAACACAAATAGTCATTAAAAATGTAATTTGTTAACAAAAATAAAATTGGATAAAAGTAAAAAAAAGGTTCAAATTTAATATTCTTATATATATATGCAAACATGTTGCTGAAAGAATTGTTCAACAACATTGTTTAAGTTGCTATATGTGCACCTTCTAATAACATACACATGTTCACGTCATTTTATTTTAGTCACCTGCAGATTGTTGTCCTGTTTTTCAGTCACATGCAGATTGCTGTCCTGTTTTTCAGTCACATGCAGATAGTTGTCCTGTTTTTCAGTCACATGCAGATTGTTGTCCTGATTCAGTCACATGCAGATTGTTGTCCTGTTTTTCAGTCACATGCAGATTGTTGTCCTGTTTTTCAGTCACATGCATATTGTTGTCCTGTTTTTCAGTCACATGCAGATTGTTGTCCAGTATTTCAGTCACGTGCAGATTGTTGTCCTGTTTTTTAGTCACATGCAGATTGTTGTCCTGTTTCAGCCACATGCAGATTGTTGTCCTGTATTTCAGTCAAATGCAGATTGTTGTCCTGTTTCAGTCACATGCAGATGGTTGTCCTGTTTCAGTCACATGCAGATTGTTGTCCTGTTTTTCAGTCACGTGCAGATTGTTGTCATGTATTTCAGTCACATGCAGATTGTTGTCCTGTATTTCAGTCACATGCAGATGGTGGAGTACGAGATGTTGAGTTTCTCCAGTGGCATACTGGGACAGAGTCTCGTGGACAACATGGGCGGCAAGAACGCCATTCGCAGGGAGGCCCTGTCTGCCTTCCTCAACAGTGCCAGGTATGAGAGTGCAGGGTAGTGGAGTCTCGTTCTGGGAAAACTGGACTAAATGCATTTGCTTAAAGTGTCAACCCAGATTAGCCTGTGCAGTCCACAGCCTTAAAAGCCTTTTAAAACTTAAATCTATTGAAAGAGGACTTTAATTTAATTTGATTTTCTAAGTGACTACAATCACATCAAAGTGCGTATATGATTGGTAAAGGGGTAATCTTAAGCAAAACACTTATTGATACTATATTGCTTTATGTTTGTAAAGTGTTGTCCCTGATTAGCCTGTGCAGTCTGCACAAGCAAATCAGGGACAAGATTTTCAACCTAAACTGGATTTTCGTTCAGAAGAGACCTCTTTCAAACTAAAAAAAAACATAAAAGTGGAAAGTGTCATCCCTGATTAGCCTGTCAAGACTGCACACAGTTCACAGGCTAATCTGGGATGACACTTTACGCACATGAATAAAGCCTAGTTTTCCTTTTCTGGTATTTCTAGGTTCGCCATGAAGGCTGATAACTATGATCAGGTCATGACTGCAGCCCGACATTACTGGAACGCGTGTTGCCCGCTCGTCAGCCAGCCAATAGAACGAGAGCTACTGCGGGAGCCAATCAAAATGATCCTCCAGTGTATCACTGAAACTGCAGAAAGCATGAAGAAAAAACAGGTGGGTTTCATTTTGGCACATATTGTTATGTCTTTGCCACATAGTTGGGTGGGGAGACATATTGATGACTTGCTGTTGGTTGGTTGGTTGGTGGACTGAACGACGGGTTGGACTGTTAGTTGGTTGGTTGGTTGGTGGACTGTATGACGGGTTGGACCATTGGTTGGGGAGCTTGACAGTGGTAAAGTTGGATGGTCTGCACATGCTTTCTGTCTGGTTTGAAAACTCTATTGTGTAACAAAGTTGCACCATATTGCCATGCGACAACACTGTTGCTCACTTTAAGGTCAAGGCCACATTGGAGACTTGAAGATGAAGTCTATACCTTATATTGATATCATGAAAGTAGATGTTTGTGTCCAGTCGATAATTGTTTTTTCACATGTCTGAGTAATTTGTGCTTTTACATAGCTGACAAAGCCATGCGGGGGCAATAAGTCATGTCAGTGACAATGCTCTATATACTTTTATTGTCCCCTACTGGTTTCACCGGAGGGGACTTATGGTTTGCGCTCTGTCCGTCAGTCAGTCTGTCAGTCTGTCTGTCACACTTTTCTGGATCCTGCGATAACTTGAAAAGTTCTTCATATTTTTTCATGAAACTTAAAGCATGGACAGATTGCAATATTGAGATTATGCACGTCATTTCATTTTGTTCCTTCTTCATGAATTCTGGTAGCTATGGCAACAAATACTCTATAAAAAAAAATCTGACAATTGTGGAGCCGGTAGGGGACATATATTGCTTGGCAATAGTCTTGTTTACATATTAATGGCAATTTAACCCTTTACCACTAAAATACTCACTTTTACACATTTGTAGTCCCTTAGAAAATCAAATTAAATTAAAGATCTTTCTTACTAGATTCAAGTTTTAAGGCTGAATTTCCATCCCTTAGATACTGATGAGCAGCAAACAGCATAAAAACCTGAACAGACTGCGAGTTACTTGCAGGCTGTTCTGGTTTAATGCTGGTTGCAAATGCCATTTTCACTTTGCTGCTAAGTGGGAAAGGGTTAAGTTAAATTGTTGTCTTCACTACTTTCAGGAGAAGTCTGACTCTGACCCTGACAAGGATGGGGACCATCCAGAGGAGGGGCCAGTACCAGGGGCTGTAGGGCAAGGGGCCGGGGGTCAGGGAGGGGCACTGGGGTCAGGGGACCAGAAGGAAGAGAAGACTGTAGGGGGCATAGGGGCCGTGGAGGATGACCTCACACTGAGGGCGGCGCTCTATGGGGTCCTCTTCCAGTCATATGCTGACAAAGTGAGTAGGAAAAGTCTATTTTGGCATAACTCTGGGAAAACTGGGCTTTATGCATGTGCGCAAAATTTTGTCCCACATTTTCCTGTGCAGTCCGCACAGGCTACTCAGGGACGACACTTTCCGCTTTTATGGTATTTTAAGTATCTTCCTTGCAAAAATCCAGTTTAGAAGGAAAGTGTTAGACGTGATAAGTCTGTGTGGACTGCACAAGCTAATCTGGGACGACACTTTACACACTTTCATTCAGTCCCATTTTCCCAGGGCGAGACTCATTTAGTTTGTATGCCCCCACTTTAAGGGGGGGGAGGGCATATAGATTTGCCCTTGTCTGTCTGTCCTTCTGTTTGTGTGCTTGGACTTTAAGGTGGCATGTTCCTCAAAACTATTACTGCTAGAGGGATGAAACTTTACAAAAATATTAACCATTATTTGAAAATGCGCACGCACGTAGGTCTTTTTTTTTATGCCCTCTTTAAAAAAAAAAGGGGGGTGTATTGTTTTTGGTCTGTCTGTCATTCTGTCCCAAAACTTTAACCTTGCTTATAAAATGAAAACTCTTGGGTCTATGTTCTTTAAACTTCACATGTGCATGCATCTCATTGATATCTACAATCAAACATGGTTTGAGGTCACTTTGTCACTGTGACCTCACATTCTAAATATCACCTTGTTATGCTCCCCCAAAAATTTTGGGGGGAGCATATAGTCGCCGCTTGGTCTGTCCGTGTGTCCGTGTGTGTGTGTGTGTGTGTGTCCGTCCGGATTTTTGTCTGGGCTATTTCTAAGCAACTAATGACCGGAAATCAATGAAACTTAATGGGAAGCTTCACTACCAAGAGGAGATGTGCATATTATCAGCCGGTTCTGGTCGGATGATTTTTCACAGAGTTATGGCCCTTTGAAATTTTCCATTAACTGTACATATAGTGCAATTCTTGTCCGGGCTATTTCTCAGCAACTAATGACCGGAATTCAATGAAACTTTATGGGAAGCTTCACTACCAAGAGGAGATGTGCATATTATCAGCCGGTTCTGGTCGGATGATTTTTCACAGAGTTATGGCCCTTTGAAATTTTCCATTAACTGTACATATAGTGCAATTCTTGTCCGGGCTATTTCTCAGCAACTAATGACCGGAATTCAATGAAACTTTATGGGAAGCTTCACTACCAAGAGGAGATGTGCATATTATCAGCCGGTTCTGGTCGGATGATTTTTCACAGAGTTATGGCCCTTTGAAATTTTCCATTAACTGTACATATAGTGCAATTCTTGTCCGGGCTATTTCTCAGCAACTAATGACCGGAATTCAATGAAACTTTATGGGAAGCTTCACTACCAAGAGGAGATGTGCATATTATCAGCCGGTTCTGGTCGGATGATTTTTCACAGAGTTATGGCCCTTTGAAATTTTCCATTAACTGTACATATAGTGCAATTCTTGTCCGGGCTATTTCTCAGCAACTAATGACCGGAATTCAATGAAACTTTATGGGAAGCTTCACTACCAAGAGGAGATGTGCATATTATCAGCCGGTTCTGGTCGGATGATTTTTCACAGAGTTATGGCCCTTTGAAATTTTCTATAAACTGTACATATAGTGCAATTCTTGTCCGGGCTATTTCTCCCCAACTACTGACTGGAATTCAATGAAGCTTTATGGGAAGCTTAACTACCTTGAGGAGATGCGCATGTTATTAGTGGGTTCTGGTTAGATGATTTATTTAGAGAGTTATGGCCCTTTGAAATTTTTAAGTTGCTAAACCATCCATCGTATTATTTTGTCCAAAGTTATGCCCCTCAAGACATTTCCTTTTATCTGAATATATAGTGCAATATTGTGACAAAAAAAAACTTTGGAAAGCATCACCCGTCTCCGACGGTTACTTGTTTCTAAAATAGCTGCCATGCGGCTTCAAAGCGCAGTTTTAAGTAGTGGGCATTGTGTTTCACAAACACAGCTCTTGTTTCTTCTGAAATTAGTGCAGTTTTAAGACAGAAGATGAATGTGGGTTTATCTTAGTCCTACAGATGTATGTCTTGTCTTTTAACTTTACGTTAGGGATGGACATTATCATATACATTGCATTTCTTATATAAGAGAGCAAAAAAAAATAATACACAAGTAACTAAATTAAAGCAACTGTTAATGTCTGAATTTCACATCCGAGGCCACATCCTATGTGGTCTTCTTCCAGTGATGCTGACAAAGTGAGGGCTGGAATTGATATTTAGTTGAAACGGTATCTTGTTGAAATATGAAAGCAATCTATATGGTCCTCTTCCATCAATGCTGACAAAGTTATATATTAAGGTATTTATTGCCAAGGAGAACTATTTGTCACACAAGGTGTACATGTTCACTGTGTTTTGCAGGGCGAGTGGGAGGTGGGTCTTCAGGCCATGGACCAGGCCATTACAGACATGCCACGCACCAAACACAGGCTGTAAGTGCAACTGTCTTTCTTACGTACTCTCGAACAAAAGAGCCACGTTCTTGAAAACTGTGCTTTATACAGTCCGCACAGGCTATCAGCCACTACACATTCCGCTCTTTTGGAAGTTTTTGTTTAAAGGAAGTCTCTTATGACAAAAAAAAACAATTAAGGCGGAAAATGGCAAAACTTTTGACCTCCCGATGGCATGCCAAAAATTTAGCCAAGCTCTGGGTAATTAGGGCTTAATGCATGTGCGTAAAGTGTCATCCCAGATAAGGCTGTGCAGTCCTCACAGATTTATCAGGGACGACACTTTACAACTTAACTGGATTTTGTTAAGAAGAGACTTCCTGAAAACAAAAAATACAATAATAGCAGAATGTGTCGTCCCTGATAAGCCTGTACAGACTGCACAGGCTGAGCTGGGACACACTTTACAAACATTCTTTAAGCACTGTTTTCTCAGAGCGCGGCTCATATATTTTTACATGCTTGGGATTTGATGTTTTTAACCCTTTGCATGCTGGGAAATTTGTTGTCTGCTAAAATGTTGTCTGCTNCAGCGCTCAAAGGGTTAAATTATCCGATGATTTGCTTTAATTGTGTTAAATATATTCTGTAGTTATGCTTTTACTTTATAATTTTATTTTGAATAATTTTCTGATTTCAGCAATAATATTTACATAATTGAAAGGTTTGTATAGTGTTATTTCCATGATTCTGTTATTGGAGCAATTTTTTTTACTTTTATCAGGTTAGTGTTCAAGCACCGAGTGATGACCAAAGCTAAACTGGGTCGCAGCGTTGCCATGGATATTCAAAAGTTCAAGGTCAGTGTGTGTTGCTATGGTAATAGTTTAATATTTGTTTTCATGATTAATGCTTTTTTACTGCCAATTAACATGTTAATGCTTGAATACTTTTAACATTGTCAGAATTTACAGTAGCATTTAAATTCTGATAGATGCCTTAATAATAAAACACAAATATTGTAGCTGTTCTGTTGTATATAAATACATATTTAACACTAGCTTTTCCTGTATATTGTTTGGAATTATTTGTTAAATGTTATTTTACATTTTGAGCTCGCCTATTCATCATATAGTTTGAGCTATACTACTCATCCATTGGTGGGCATCGGCGTATATAGTTGTTTTACCACAGGTATTTAACCCTTTGCATGCTGGGAAATTTGTCGTCTGCTTAAATGTTGTCTGCTAAATTTCTAAAATTAGCATTTTCTTCGATTTTTTTTCAAAGAATACTATCAGAATAGCAAACAGTTTGGATCCTGATGAGACGCCACGTTCTGTGGCGTCTCATCTGGATCCAAACTGTTTGCAAAGGCCTTCAAAATCCGGTTCCAGCGCTCAAAGGGTTAATTGCAACTACACATGTGTATTAAGGGTAATTTTTTGTGAGATCACTAACCAAATTCCATAATTCTGACCTGAAATTAAGCAGAGTTATGCCCCTTTTTTAAATGATAAAATTAAGGTTAATGTTTGTTTGTAACGTCTCCATGTCTTGGTATGGACATACCATGAATGAAACTATTACAGATATTCACCATCAAATATGTCTTTGCAGTCATAATATCAGCTGACTGACAGAAAATGTACATTTCACTGTCAAAGCTTAAAAATAATCGAGCGCTGTTTTTGGACAGCTGTTTATCAAATCTATAATTTTGTAACGTACAATTTGAACATATAGAATGAGCTTCGATACATGAATTCGGATCGATCTCCGAAGAGAAAGGTTTGTGGATGCACATATTCACTGCTTTATCATTGAAACACAGTTTGTGGGGTAAGGCAAATTTAGGTCAACTGTTCCTTTGGATACAAATTTCAAGCAGCTTACATTTGAGGTTTGATTTAGCAGGATTTTTGGTTGCTGGAAATATTCCAATAATTCTTGTCAAATCTGGCTATGTTCATATTTAAGCTTCACATTTCACAATGATATTTATGTTGAATGTTTGGTGTCTGATGCACCACTATTTCACTTCTACTGCATTATATGAGGCGAGATCTGGGGAAACCGGGTTTATTGCATGTGCTTAAAGTGTCTTACCAGATTAGCCTGTGCAGTCTGCACTGGCTAATCTGGAATGACACTTTCGGCCTGAACTAGAATTTTGATAAGAAGAGACTTCATTTAAATGAAAAATCACGTAAAAAACAGACTGTGTCCTCCCTGATGAGCATGTGCAGACTTCACAGGCTAATCTGGGATGACACTTTACAAACATGCATTAAGCCCCATTTTCCCACAATAAGGCTCATGTTAAAGATGGAAAAATTCAGCAAGCTCAAATTAGTTCATGAAAGGAAGGTCACAAATCTACAATATCTTAATAAGTAAACAGAAAATAGTAATCATTTGAAGGTGTGTTTAAAAGAAAAACCTCAACAATTAAATAGACTTTACAGTGGATAGATATATTCTTTTTTTCTGCGAGCTTTGAATACACGTTGAAAAGTGATTCATGTTTATGAGCTTCGCTCTGAAAAACACAGGCTTAATGCATGTTTGTAAAGTGTCGTCCCAGATAGCCTTGCAGTCTGACCAGCCAAATCAGGGACAACACTTTCTGCCTAGACTGAATTTTCATTAACCCTTTGAGCGCTGGAACCGAATTTTGAAGGCCTTTGCAAACAGTTTGGATCCAGATGAGACGCCACAGAACGTGGCGTCTCATCAGGATCCAAACTGTTTGCTATTCTGATAGTGGTCTTAGAATAAAAATCAAAGAAAATGCTAATTTTAGAAATTTAGCAGACAACATTTTAGCAGACGACAAAATTCACAGCATGCAAAGGGTTAAGAAGACATCCTTTAAAAAAAAAAATTTTTTTAATCAGAAGGTGTCCTCCCTGATTAGCCTGTGCAAACTGCACAGGCTTAGTTTGGATGACACTGTACACACATTCATTAAGCCCAGTTTTCCCAGAACATGTTTAAACATTTTCTAAATTATTAATGTCTTTTCCTGCCTCCTGTTTGTGTAGGATGAACTGGTAAGGTGTTGTTTGTTGCAAGTACACGCCACATTTTTAACCAGGTTTTCAATGAAGTTGACAACAAAGGGTATTATATTGGGTATGGCAGGATGTTGGCTTGTGGCATCAAACAGGGGGTTTCTGGTGAATAACTTTAGTTATTGAACAATCTTGATGAAACTTTGGATAAAGCAAGCTTAAATGGAGATCTAGTTTTCTATTGTATTTCGGGCTTGTTGGGTCAAGGTCACTGTCAATAAAAAAGAAAAACAGTTTGTGCTCAAAAACCTAAGTTATGATGGCCGTATTGCACTGAAATATTGTGTGTACTAAGGTTGATTAAATGCAGACCTTGAATGGGAGTCAAATAAATAATGTTTTTACTCAATAACTTGAGTTTGGATGGACATTTTATGTGGAGGTAGCTTAAGTGTATAGTAAGCTGCGGATTTCACATAGGACCAGTTTGGTCATTTTCAAGGTCACCGTTTCTTAAAATAGAAAACTGTTTCCTCGCAATAGATTGAGTTTCTTTTGGGGTTTTGTTCTGAAATTGTATATGTTGGTATCTTTATGCGGACCTAGCATGGGATTGTACAAATATTTAAATTAAATGAATAACTTTAGCGTTGAAAACCTGGTTTTGATTCATTGCCATGTTTCTTGTGAAATATTCCAATTATTGCAATTCCATTCAGAGTAGCTGCTTGCACATCATCTATTATTATTGTATTATGTTGTTGTATAGTTATAGGCCCACAAATAAAGTTTGAAAGAGTACATCAGGGTCACTCTGTTGGTTGATCAGCTAGTTTGTATTTTAGTTTGTCCACATAAAGTTTTATAATTTGGTGGAGCAAACTACTTTCGTTCTTACTTATGCAATTTTTTTGAGACTTAACATATGGCATCACCATCAAGTGTAAATCTGCAAAGCACTATTTTCATGCTCAATGATCCATACATCAAGGCACTTTTTTAATGCCCAATGATCCATACATCAAGGCACTATTTTCATGCCCAATGATATGTACATTCAAGGCACTATTTTCATGCCCAATGATACATACATTCAAGGCACTATTTTCATGCCCAATGATCCATACATTCAAGGCACTAATACCATGCCTCATTATCCATGCAAGGCACTTTTTTAATGCCCAATGATCCATACATCAAGGCACTATTTTCATGCCCAATGATACATACATTCATGGCACTATTTTCATTACCAATGATCCAAACATTCAAGGCACTTTTAAAATATTGTCATGCCACATGATCCATCAAGGCACTATTTTCATGCCCAATTAATCATACTTTCAAGAGATATTTGCTCTTGACCTTAGTTATGGGCATGCAATTGCATAAAATGTTATATGTTTTTTGCGCCAACTACTTCTACATCTCTGATGCCATTAAATTAAAACTAAACGTATGAGATCACCATCTAGTGAAGATGTGCAGGACACTCTATGCCCAGTGGTCCATGTTATCCCGAGTTATTTGCTCTTGAACATAAAAGACAAATAGGCGCAAGGGTATTAGTCATGTTTGTGACAAAGCTTGAGTTTTGTGATTGTTTACCTGTGCTATATATATTTTTATTTTTATTTTGTATGAGCTAGATACGTTATAAATGCTAAAAGATTTGTGTAAGCTTTCCCCAACACATCAAGGCTTTGTATATATTGTTATAATATTTTACCCCTTCCAAAATAAGGCTTTATTTTATAGCTATGTAATCTGCATTTTATGAAACCATTTTCCTAGCTTATATGTATATAATTTTGTCCCATGTAATTCTATATTGTGAAATCTATTGCAAATTAAGATTACTCGCTCTGAGCATGAAAATATGCCATGGCAGTAATGAAGAGTTACGGACCTTTTGCTTTAGTTTTTCTTCTTTTCTCCCATTCACAGCATGTATATTCAGATGAAACTTACAAGATGAGTCTTGTGCCATATGCAGCCAGCCTAGTTCCAAACCAGCCTGCGCATTTGCACAGTCTGGTCATGAGCTACCCTGTCCGCTAATGAGACCAAGAAACCTTGAGTGACTTAAGTCACTTTTCATATGACCCGGCTCATGTTAACATCAATTTTACTGATTTTGTTACAATTTAATGCCAGATTTAAATTGCATTATTGAACTTCTCTTGTGCGATTTTGGTTAATATATATATTGATTATTTGGAATAATGATCTTAGACACCACAAAATAATGTAGATTTCAAAAGCAGTAGAGATTATAGACTTGTTCAATGTGCATCTCTCATCATACTGACAAGCAAAGCTTTTAATTGTAATTTGCCAATAAAATAACCACAAATCTCTGTGGTTATTTCATTGGCAAATTAACATTACCAAAAAAAACTTTTGTTATCACAACGTTCTATGACAAAAAAAGTTATGGAGGTTAAAACCGCTGATATGTTATGGAAGTTTAATCCCCTGATATTTAATGGAGGTTTAAACCTCTGATTTATTATTAAGGTTTAAACCACAATTATTATATGAAGGTTTAAACCCATGATTTGTAATGGAGGTTTAAACTCCTGATATGTTATGAAGGTGTAAACCCCTGATATGTTATGAAGGTTTAAACCCCTTATATGTTATGGAGGTTTAAACCCCTTATATGCTATGAAGGTTTAAACCCCTGCTATGTTATGGAGGTTTAAACCCCTGATATGTTATGAGGGTTTAAACCCCTGATTTGTTATGAATGTTTTATCCACTGATTTGATGGAGGGTTAATCCCCTGATTTGATGGAGGGTTAGTCCCCTGATTGGATGGAGGTTTATCCCCTGATTTGATGGAGGTTTATCCCATAATTTGATGGAAGGTTTAACCCCTGATTTGATGGGGGGTTAATCCCCTGATTTGATGGAGTGTTAATCCCCTGATTTGATGGAGGGTTAATCCCCTGATTTGATGGAGTGTTAATCCCCTGAATTGATGGAGTGTTAATCCCCTGATTTGATGGGGGGTTAATACCCTGAATTGATGGAGTTTTAATCCCCTGAATTGATAAAGTGTTAATCCCCTGATTTGATGGAGGGTTAATCCCTGATTTGATGGGGGTTAATACCCTGATTTGATGGAGGGTTTATCCCCTGATTTGATGGGGGGTAAATCCCCTGATTTGATGGAAGGTTTATCCCCTGATTTGATGGGGGTTAATCCCCTGATTTGATGGGGGTTAATCCCCTGAATTGATGGGAGTGTTAATCTCATGCTTTGATGGGGGTTAATCCCCTGATTTGATGGAGGGTTTAACCCCTGATTTGATGGGGGTAAATCCCCTGATTTGATGGGGGGTTAATCCCCTGAATTGATGGAGTGTTAATCCCATGATTTGATGTTAGGTTAATCCCCTGATTTGATGGAAGGTTTATCCCCTGATTTGGAACTATTTCAGACTGACCTACAGATTGCTAGAATAAAATTCATTCAAATTAGCATATGTGCTTACATAATGGTAAATGAAGTAACAGTTGGAGAGAGTCAGTTCTTTATGGGGATGTTCAATTTTTCAGCTATGCTTACATTTTGTCCATTTTGATAATTTTGATATACGATTATTTGTGAGCCACTCTGAAAGTTAAATATGAGCCTCGCTCTGGAAAAATATAGTTTAATGCATGTGCTTAAAGTGTCGACTCAGATTATCCTGTGCAGTCCGCAGAGACTTCCCTTAAACGAAAAATACCATAGAAGTGGAAAGCGTCTTCCAGTGCAGTCTGCACAGGCTTATCTGTGACTACACTTTACTCACATGCATTAACTCTTTCAGTGCTGGAACCGAATTTTGAAGGCCTTTGCAAACAGTTTGGATCCAGATGAGACGCCACAGAACGTGGTGTCTCATCAGGATCCAAACTGTTTGCTATTCTGATAGTATTCTTTAAAAAAATCGAAGAAAATGCTTATATTAGAAATTCACTAGACAACATTTTAGCAGACGACCAATTTCCCAGCATGCAAAGGGTTATGCCCAATTATTCCAGAATGAGACTCAATTTGTTAAACACAGTAACTAAAGACTGACCTTTCTCAGTAACTAAAGACTGACGTTTCTCAGTAACTAAAGACTGACCTTTCTCAGTAACTAAAGACTGACCTTTCTCAGTAACTAAAGACTGACCTTTCTCAAGCAACTGGCTGTTCACTTGTATTTATTAGATGTAAGCATTGGCTGTATGATATTTTTGAGTATAAATGTTAGAAATATATACCATTCAGTCAAGTAGAATTATGTTATTTTATGTTGAGAGTAATTTTTAGTCCCCTTTTTGTTTCACTGCAGCAGCAGGGGACTGTTGGTTTACCCTCCATCCGTCATATCTGTCTGTCTGTCTGTCTGTCTGTCTGTCTGTCTGTCTGTCTGTCTGTCTGTCTGTCTGTCTGTCTGTCTGTCCAAACAAAGGAATAGATTCTTAGGTGTACAGATTTAAACTGACTAAAAAAAAGTTAGTACATGTCATACATATATAAGATTTTTTTTAACATTTAGACAGTTAAAATGTTGCGGAAATCCATATCATCATTTTTGTGTGTATATTGTGTAACTGAATCATATTGTTAAAAGTAAATTCAGTGTTTGAGTTAATTCCTCAAGACATCACATTCAAGAACCTATGCTCACAAAGGCAGATTAAATATCTTTGTGAAAATGTTAAAAATGACAAAATCTTAATATTGCTGCACGAAATGGACAAATGGATTTTATTATGAAACATTACAAGTCAGATAACCCTTTGAGCGCTGGAACCGGATTTTGAAGGCCTTTACAAACAGTTTGGATCCAGATGAGACGCCACAGAACGTGGCGTCTCATCAGGATCCAAACTGTTTGCTATTCTGATAGTATTTTTTGAAAAAAAAATCGAAGAAAATGCTAAATTTAGAAATTCAGCAGACAACATTTTAGCAGACGACAAATTTCCCAGCATGCAAAGGGTTAAGGGCAATATGAAGGTGATGCATATGAGCCTCGCTCTGTGAAAAGGGGGTTTGAAGCATGTGCATCAAGTGTCATTCCAGATAAGCCTGTGCAGTCCACACAGGCTAATCAGGGACAACACTTTCCGTTTAAACTGGATTTTCGTCAAAAATAGTCTTCCTTTAAACAAAAAATGCAATAAAAGCGGAAAGTGTCGTTCATGATAAGCCTGTGCGGCCTGCACAGGCTAATAAGGGACGACACTTTACGCACATGCATTAAACCCCCTTTTCTCAGAGTGTGACTCATGTATTTTTTATTGGTTATGGTTATCACCCAACTGGTACTCCTATCAATATTGTTAAAGTCTTGTTTACTTTCATTATAGTCTTTTATAGTAGGGTTTGGTTATGTGCTGCTTTGTTATTTTCAGCGAAGAAGTCTTAGCCGTATTGTAGTGTAACTTTTTGTGTATTTCACAGATATTTTTTTCTCTTAGACGAAAGTGTATATAGTATTTCACATGGTTTCACTTTCTGTTAACTCTGTGACAATTATAATATTCTGTTCTGTTAAACTTCTACTCGGCGTCTTGTAAGAATTAGCTTTTAAAGTATCAGGTATATGTTGTTGGATTCCTTATATTATAAGTAAACATCATATATTTCTACCAGTGATTCAAATTATTTAGATTTCTATTGTATACCTTACCAATTATGAGTTGATGTATATACAAGCTGTTTTGCAGACCACTGAGAGTATACCTTACCAATTATGAGTTGATGTATATACTAGCTGTTTTGCAGACCACTGAGAGTATACCTTACCAATTATGAGTTGATGTATATACTAGCTGTTTTGCAGACCACTGAGAGTATACCTTACCAATTATGAGTTGATGTATATACTAGCTGTTTTGCAGACCACTGAGAGTATACCTTACCAATTATGAGTTGATGTATATACTAGCTGTTTTGCAGACCACTGAGAGTATACCTTACCAATTATGAGTTGATGTATATACTAGCTGTTTTGCAGACCACTGAGAGTATACCTTACCAATTATGAGTTGATGTATATACTAGCTGTTTTGCAGACCACTGAGAGTATACCTTACCAATTATGAGTTGATGTATATACTAGCTGTTTTGCAGACCACTGAGAGTATACCTTACCAATTATGAGTTGATGTATATACTAGCTGTTTTGCAGACCACTGAGAGTATACCTTACCAATTATGAGTTGATGTATATACTAGCTGTTTTGCAGACCACTGAGAGTATACCTTACCAATTATGAGTTGATGTATATACTAGCTGTTTTGCAGACCACTGAGAGTATACCTTACCAATTATGAGTTGATGTATATACTAGCTGTTTTGCAGACCACTGAGAGTATACCTTACCAATTATGAGTTGATGTATATACTAGCTGTTTTGCAGACCACTGAGAGTATACCTTACCAATTATGAGTTGATGTATATACTAGCTGTTTTGCAGACCACTGAGAGTATACCTTACCAATTATGAGTTGATGTATATACTAGCTGTTTTGCAGACCACTGAGAGTATACCTTACCAATTATGAGTTGATGTATATACTAGCTGTTTTGCAGACCACTGAGAGTATACCTTACCAATTATGAGTTGATGTATATACTAGCTGTTTTGCAGACCACTGAGAGTATACCTTACCAATTATGAGTTGATGTATATACTAGCTGTTTTGCAGACCACTGAGAGTATACCTTACCAATTATGAGTTGATGTATATACTAGCTGTTTTGCAGACCACTGAGAGTATACCTTACCAATTATGAGTTGATGTATATACTAGCTGTTTTGCAGACCACTGAGAGTATACCTTACCAATTATGAGTTGATGTATATACTAGCTGTTTTGCAGACCACTGAGAGTATACCTTACCAATTATGAGTTGATGTATATACTAGCTGTTTTGCAGACCACTGAGAGTATACCTTACCAATTATGAGTTGATGTATATACTAGCTGTTTTGCAGACCACTGAGAGTATACCTTACCAATTATGAGTTGATGTATATACTAGCTGTTTTGCAGACCACTGAGAGTATACCTTACCAATTATGAGTTGATGTATATACTAGCTGTTTTGCAGACCACTGAGAGTATACCTTACCAATTATGAGTTGATGTATATACTAGCTGTTTTGCAGACCACTGAGAGTATACCTTACCAATTATGAGTTGATGTATATACTAGCTGTTTTGCAGACCACTGAGAGTATACCTTACCAATTATGAGTTGATGTATATACTAGCTGTTTTGCAGACCACTGAGAGTATACCTTACCAATTATGAGTTGATGTATATACTAGCTGTTTTGCAGACCACTGAGAGTATACCTTACCAATTATGAGTTGATGTATATACTAGCTGTTTTGCAGACCACTGAGAGTATACCTTACCAATTATGAGTTGATGTATATACTAGCTGTTTTGCAGACCACTGAGAGTATACCTTACCAATTATGAGTTGATGTATATACTAGCTGTTTTGCAGACCACTGAGAGTATACCTTACCAATTATGAGTTGATGTATATACTAGCTGTTTTGCAGACCACTGAGAGTATACCTTACCAATTATGAGTTGATGTATATACTAGCTGTTTTGCAGACCACTGAGAGTATACCTTACCAATTATGAGTTGATGTATATACTAGCTGTTTTGCAGACCACTGAGAGTATACCTTACCAATTATGAGTTGATGTATATACTAGCTGTTTTGCAGACCACTGAGAGTATACCTTACCAATTATGAGTTGATGTATATACTAGCTGTTTTGCAGACCACTGAGAGTATACCTTACCAATTATGAGTTGATGTATNAATCTTCAACAAACTTGGTCAGAAGTTGTGTCTAGACAATATCTAGGTCAAGTTCGAATATGGGTCATGCTGGGTCAAAAACTAGGTCGCGGGGTCACTTAGTGCATTTCAAGGATTAAGCATGGTGTCCGCTCTCTAATTGAAGTAGTTTTCACCCGATCTTCACCAAATTTGGTCAGAAGTTGTGTCTAGATGATATGTAGATCAAGTTCAAATATGGGTCATGTCGGGTCAAAAACTAGGTCACACGGTCACTTAGTGCATTTCAAGCCTTTAGCATGGTGTCCGCTCTCTAATTGAAGTTGTTTTCATCCGATCTTCACCTAATTTGGTCAGAAGTTGTGTCTAGATGATATGTAGGTCAAGTTCAAATATGGTTCATGCCGGGTCAAAAATGAGGTCAGGATGTCATTTAGTGCATTTCAAGCATTTAGCATGGTGTCCGCTCTCTAATTGAAGTAGTTTTCATCTGGTCTTCACCGAATTTAGTCAGATGTTACGTCTAAATGATATCTAGGTCAAGCTCAAATATGGGTCATGCCGGGTTGATAACTAGGTCTCGAGGTCACCTAGTGCATTTCAAGCATTGAGCATGGTGTCCAAAACCTTCGAACGGGCGTATCTTGTGACAGTTTGGCAGTCTTGTTGTTGTTTTGGAAGCCATTTTTATGCCTTGTATAAAAAGTTGCACTGTTAGTCAGAATTCCTGTCCCAGTCATAAGTTAACAATATATAGATTGAAAATAACTTGACACAAATGTAAACCTTCATAAGAGGACATGTCACATGTAAAATTGTCTCCCTTCTTCAAAGTTCAAGGTCAAACTTTAGAGGTCAAAGGTAAAATTTGGCCATAAAACAGCTTGAAATTCCAGTCCTAGCCATGACTTTGCCATATATTGATGGATTTTAAAATAAAATAACATACTGGTCTCCCTGCATCATAATTGAAGGTCACATTAAGACTTCAATGGTCAAAAGGTCACCGTGGTGTAGTGGATATGGTGTATGCCTAGTGATCGGAAGGTCATGGGTTCGAACCCCATTGGGAGCATTCCTTCAATCTCCCCCAAAGACGCCAAGTACTGGTTCTAGTCACGGACTCGAGAGCGTTTAAATAAGCATAAGGCTTTCGCTGCAATCAAGCTAAAATAAATAGGTTTAAACTAAGAGGCCATAAAACAACTTTTCGGGACTGTGACATTATTTGTTTAGTAATTCACTATGCTATTTTATAATAACTTACCATTAATGACCACCTTGAGGAGGCAGAACATTGTTTGAAACACCTGTCTCCCTAGCTCAAAGGTCAAGGTCACACTATAAGAACGAGGGTGAAACAGCCAATTCTAATCAAGTATGGTCGTAGGGTATATAATTTATAGCATACATGTAGACATTGCTTGTGTTTTTGTTTCGGCTGTTGGCCTAATTGAAGGGCCAATAAATGTTAACAAGGGTTTCTTCTGCTGATGCTTGGAGGCTTTAATTGATTGAATTAGGTCTATTTGATTTAAAAATTCCTTGTTCCATTTTACACTGTTTAAGAGTTTGAGAAGTTATCAAATTTGAAAAAAAGGTATTTTTATTGGAGTATAACATGTAAAATGGTTTACATGATTGATTATTCATGATTATGTTTTGTTTAGCCGGATTTGCAAGTTCTTACACACAATTTGCAATTCTGTCATATACCATGCATGATTACTAAAATGAGTTGTATTCTGAGAAAACTGGGCATAATGAATGTGCGTAAAGTGTTATCCCAGATTAGCCTGTGCAGTCCACACAGGCTAATCCGGGACAACACTTTCCGCTTAAATTTGATTTTGCTAAGAAGAGATATCATTTAAACGAAAAATTCCATAAAAGCGGAAATTGTCATCCCTGATAAGCCTGTGCAGACTGCACAAGCTAATCTGGGATGACAATTTACGCACATGCATTATGCCCAGTTTTCTCAGAACATGACACAAATAACAAAAGGGTGCAGTCTCTGTAAAAGTTTTGCTTCGTAAGCATATTTCACATTGATCTGACACTGACCTTTTTGCACTTTCTGCAGGATGAAAGCGAGGATTACGTGGCCCACATGTGGCGTCGTGTGGCACTCATGTCCCGTGAGATGGCGGAGCAGCTCCTGTCCTACCAGAACGCTATAGAGGCCCTCAACGTAAGATGCAGTTACAGCAATTTCTTGTCATCATTTTGGGTATAGGTAACTAGTGCTCAAGCTAGCATTAGAAAAGGGCAGGGGGCTCTTTGCAAAAGAGCACTTTGTCACTTTGGTGCCCCCAGTCATTAAACCCCTGTTGCATATTTACAATATAGCATGTAAATAAATTTCATACTACATGTATTTAAATTTAAACATTGTTCTATAGTGAATAAAACTATTATCACTGTGAAAATTAAGTTAATTTATAGAAACTTCAAATCAAATTTTCTGTATTATTTTGATTTTATTATCAGATCACAAAAATGGCACGGTTGGTGTCTAATGAGGCAGGTGGGACATTTGGGCAGCAGGGTGCTATGCCCTTCTGTTTAGGCCTAGCTGGAGCACTGGGTCATGTACCCTTTATATTTGGATTACAGAAAAAGGATTGAAATAATGTTTTGCAGGCTTTAACCCTTATCATTTACATTGGAAAGAAATCATAGAAAAATATATTTCTTATATGTGTTGCGTTCTGAGAAAACTGGACAAAATGCTTGTGCGTAAANTGTAAAATTGTCTCCCTTCTTCAAAGTTCAAGGTCAAACTTTAGAGGTCAAAGGTAAAATTTGGCCATAAAACAGCTTGAAATTCCAGTCCTAGCCATGACTTTGCCATATATTGATGGATTTTAAAATAAAATAACATACTGGTCTCCCTGCATCATAATTGAAGGTCACATTAAGACTTCAATGGTCAAAAGGTCACCGTGGTGTAGTGGATATGGTGTATGCCTAGTGATCGGAAGGTCATGGGTTCGAACCCCATTGGGAGCATTCCTTCAATCTCCCCCAAAGACGCCAAGTACTGGTTCTAGTCACGGACTCGAGAGCGTTTAAATAAGCATAAGGCTTTCGCTGCAATCAAGCTAAAATAAATAGGTTTAAACTAAGAGGCCATAAAACAACTTTTCGGGACTGTGACATTATTTGTTTAGTAATTCACTATGCTATTTTATAATAACTTACCATTAATGACCACCTTGAGGAGGCAGAACATTGTTTGAAACACCTGTCTCCCTAGCTCAAAGGTCAAGGTCACACTATAAGAACGAGGGTGAAACAGCCAATTCTAATCAAGTATGGTCGTAGGGTATATAATTTATAGCATACATGTAGACATTGCTTGTGTTTTTGTTTCGGCTGTTGGCCTAATTGAAGGGCCAATAAATGTTAACAAGGGTTTCTTCTGCTGATGCTTGGAGGCTTTAATTGATTGAATTAGGTCTATTTGATTTAAAAATTCCTTGTTCCATTTTACACTGTTTAAGAGTTTGAGAAGTTATCAAATTTGAAAAAAAGGTATTTTTATTGGAGTATAACATGTAAAATGGTTTACATGATTGATTATTCATGATTATGTTTTGTTTAGCCGGATTTGCAAGTCCTTACACACAATTTGCAATTCTGTCATATACCATGCATGATTACTTGAATGAGTCGTGTTCTGAGAAAACTGGGCATAATGCATGTGCGTAAAGTGTCATCCCAGATTAGCCTGTGCAGTCCACACAGGCTAATCCAGGACGACACTTTCCGCTTTAATTTGATTTTGCTAAGAAGAGATATCATTTAAACGAAAAATTCCATAAAGGCGGAAATTGTCATCCCTGATTAGCCTGTGCAGACTGCACAGGCTAATCTGGGATGACAATTTACGCACATGCATTATGCCCAGTTTTCTCAGAACACGACACAAATAACAAAAGGGTGCAGTCCCTGTAAAAGTTTTGCTTTGTAAGGATATTTCACATTGATCTGACACTGACCTTTTTGCACTTTCTGCAGGATGAAAGCGAGGATTACGTGGCCCACATGTGGCGTCGTGTGGCACTCATGTCCCGTGAGACGGCGGAGCAGCTCCTGTCCTACCAGAACGCTATAGAGGCTCTCAACGTAAGATGCAGTTACAGAAATTTCTTGTCATCATTTTTGGTATAGGTAACTAGTGCTCAGGCTAGCATTAGAAAAGGGCAGGGGGTTCTTTGCAAAAGAGCACTTTGTCACTTTGGTGCCCCCAGTCATTAAACCCCTGTTGCATATTTTCAATATAGCATGTAAATATATTTCATACTACATGTATTTAAATTTAAACATTGTTCTATAGTGAATATAACTATTATCACTGTGAAAATGAAGTTAATTTATAGAAACTTCAAATCAAATTTTCTGTATTATTTTGTGATCAGATCACAAAAATGGCACGGTTGGTGTCTAATGAGGCAAGGTGGGACATTTGGGCAGCAGGGTGCTATTCCCTTCTGTTTAGGCCTAGCTGGAGCACTGTGACGGTCATGTACCCTCCATATTGAGATTACAGAAAATGTATTGAAATAATTTTTTGCAGGCTTTAACCTTTATCATTCACATTCGAAAGAAATCATAGAAAAATATATTTCTAATATGAGTTGCGTTCTGAGAAAACTGGACAGGCTAATCTGGGATGACAATTTACGCACAAGCATTATGCCCAGTTTTCTCAGAACACAACACATATTAGTCTATAGTCCAAAGAATTGTTTCCTATATTTTTGCCAAAGCTGGTTATTCTCTCATCTGACTTTGGTCCGTAAACATCAAGAACCTTGATGATCCTTGCTCTTCGAAAATAAGGTTTATTTAATTTGCTAAAAGTGTAGTCCCAGATTAGCCTAGCAGTCTGAACACGCTAATCAGGGACGAATTTCTGTTTTTATGGTATTTTTCGTTAAAAAGAAGTCTATTTGTAGCGAAGAATTCAGTTTATGCAGAAAGTGTAGTCGCTGAATAGATTGGGACAACTTATGCACATTCATTGAAGCTTGTTTTCCCAGAGCGTGGCTCATTTGTTGCATTGTTTCTTGCACACTTCATGCAATGAGACTTATATACTCTAAATACAACTAAGGTTCTTGCTCAGTTGCCAACGGTTTTGCAATAAAGGGACTTGTTCACAGCTTTGGGCATTTTGTGATGAGTGTCATTAAATGAAAAAAAAACAAGTGTGTCCCCAGCAGGGCTTGAAGCAGTGTCAGCACAGGCTTATCAGGGATGACACTTCCAGCCTTAACTTGAATACCACTAATAATTGACTTCCTTGAAACGAAAAAAACAACAGAAAAAGCGGAAAGTGATGTCCCTGATTAAAGCTTGCAGACTGCTAAGGCTTATCTGGGACATCACTTTCAGCACATTCAATGTGCAGACTGCTGAGGCTAATCTGGGACATCACTTTCAGCACATTCAATGAACAGACTGCTAAGGCTTATCTGGGACATCACTTTCAGCACATTCAATGTGCNTTGAGCATTATCGGCCTTACAGACTGTGCTACAGCTTTGAGCATTATCGGCCTTACAGACTGTGCTACAGCTTTGTAACTGCATTATTGGCCTTACAGACTATGCTACAGCTTTGTAACTGCATTATTGGCCTTACAGACTGTGCTACAGCTTTGTAACTGCATTATTGGCCTTACAGACTGTGCTACAGCTTTGAGCATTATTGGCCTTACAGACTGTGCTACAGCTTTGAGCATTATCGCCCTTAGAGACTGTGCTACAGCTTTGTAACTGCAATTACTAATAATCCTGATCGGCTTTGAGAGCAAGGCGTATATGCATTCCATCTCCCCACACAGATTGAGAGCAACAAATGGTTGATGGTGGACCTGCTGTTTGAGTTTGCCCAGTGGCTGTTTGAAAGACTTCCCAGTTAAGGACAGTATAGAGCTCTGGGAAAACGGGGCTTAATGAATGTGCGTAAAGCATAATCCCTGATAAGCCTGTGCAGTCAGCACAGGCTTATCAGGGACAACAATTTCCGCCTACAACGGATTTTTGCTAAGAAAATACTTCCTTCCGAAAAATTGCATAAATGCGGAGAGTGTCGTCCCAGTCTGCACAGGCTAATCTGCAACGACACTTTACGCACTTGAATTACATGATTTTCAGAGTGAGAGTAACGAATGGTTGAAGGTGGACCTGCTGTTTGAGTTTGCCCAGTGGCTGTGTGTGAAGGACTTCCCTGTGGAGGACAGTATAGACCAGGTGGAGTGGGCTGTCACCATTCTGCTCAACATGCAGACTCGCATCCACGCCCGCAGGGAACACGGTATGTACCATTCTTTATCATGTATAATTGTTTGATGCCAAAGTGGAGGAAAAAACGTTTTCAAATAAAGAAAAGTGGCAAATCAGACTTAAAATTCGCCTCCATTTTACTATTGCGCAATCGGTTTATCCATAACTTTGAAAACAATCACATTTGGACTCAAACACAACTGACATTCTCACATTGGACTTGCCCATCACCTTGTCCAGTATGGTATGTCAGCTATTTACTCATACAAATATATGACCTTATTGTACACAACGCTGTTAAATGAACTAATAATATAGCAAAATAACGTTTCCCTCTAAAACCACAAGACCCTAAGGTTTAATATTTGGTATGTAACATTGTTTTAATCATGCCCCTGGGTTCAAAACTACCCATGGCCCAAGGTGATATTTTTGGTTTTAACAACTTGCAAGAAGGGGTCTAAGTAGATAAAAGCTATTAACCCTTTGAGCGCTGGAACCAGATTTTGAAGGCCTTTGCAAACAGTTTGGATCCAGATGAGACGCCATCAGGATCCAAACTGTTTGCTATTCTGATAGTATTCTTTGAAAAAAAATCAATGAAAATACTTATTTTAGAAATTTAGCACACAACATTTTAGCAGACGACAAATTTCCCAGCATGCAAAGGGTTAAAGTTATATGAGCTGCGTCATGAGAAAAGGGGTCTTTTGCAATATGCATCCAGCCTGAGCACCTGTAAAAGTGGACAGAATAGCTCCTCAGGAGACTTCAATAGACTTGAAGACCTGCAGATGCTGGTCTATACCTTTGCTGGCTGTATATGGCATAAGACCCATTTTCAAATGAGGCAGATCATATAAGATGTTACCATTAAGGAATGTGTGTATAACACACAAAATATGGCTATATGACACCATACCATTTAACCATTATACATGATGTTTAAACAGTTATTTTTATGAGATCTTGGCAACTTTCTATTTCTCCTCTTAATTTATGACACGTGTTTTTCAACTTTGAAATGTCCGCTCTTACAGCTGCACAGCTTGGTAAGTGCGGGTTGGTGTTTGGTGTATATACACAGAATATTGGAAGAAGCTACTTATTATATGAGCAACACTCTTTGAAAACCAGGCTTAATGCATGTGCATAAAGTGTTGTCCCAGATTTGCATGTGCAGACTGCCCAGGGAAGACACATTCCCCTTTTAGTATTTTTCGTTTAAAGGAAGTTTCTTTCTTGTGAAAATCAAATTAAGGCGGAAAGTGTTGTCCCTGATAAGCCTGTGCGGACTGGGACAACACTTTATGCACATGCATTATGCCCCGTTTTGTACCCTTTCACTGTAGATAGGCTCTGTCACAGTATGCTAGTATGCCATGAAGTTTAACTGCAGATGAACAGTTAAATAGAACTCTACTTTTAAGTGTACCACTCTAGATACACTCTGTCACAGTGTGCATGTATGCCATGAGGTGTCACTATATAGGAACCTTGTCACAGTATGCTGTTTGCCAATGATTCTGCAGTGCAGCGCAACTGTATATGAACACTTGTCATAGTTCAGTAACTACCAAACATTTCGGGACACCCATATTTTTTTTGAAACTGTCTTTTTTGCCAGAATAAATACTTTCTGGTTTCTCTAAATTATTCTGACCTCCCTTTTTTCACTGATATATATTAGGTTTACAAATTGCCTAACATTGATAAATGTCATGCAGTGTCACTATATAGGCACTTTCAGTAACAGTTTATACACACTGTCAAACTATGCTGTTGTATTATGCATTTTCTCTGTGGACTCTTTCACTTTTATCATATATTTGCAAAGTATATCACATTACACCAAGTTTTCTTCCAAATGCACTCTCTTTTGAATATATGCTTGCATTTAAAGTAAAAACATATAAATGTTAATAATGAGACAGTATTAAAGGAGTAACTTTAGAGTTTAAAAATTTTGGGTTAATGTGTTTTAGTAAAATATTTCTTAAATGGACTTTTTTTTCTGCCATGCATGTAAACAACTTTCTTCATTTTCAAAATTAATAAAAGAAGACCCTTTTTCCAATTGCATTTTGATTTTTTTTGGTCAATTGGGAAAGTTTTTAATTTAATTTTTATTTTTCCTCCCACTTCCCTAAAACAAATAAATGTTCTTCATAAATAACCAGAGAACCATTTAACTACTTCAGTTATTCTTATGAATATTAAGTTTTTTTGCATGGAGATGACATAAAAGTGATTTGATTTTGCAGTCAAATATTTATGTTACAATCAGATTTCTTCTGCGTGTTTTTAGTTCAAACAGTTGACAAAAGAGACGTTCAATTTGGTAAAAACAAGTTTTCGTTTTCGTTTTTTTATGTTCAGTTTGGGTGGAATAGTATATTTTCGTAAGATTTTACTGAACAGTTATGGTCTTTTTACAACTTATGTCTTTTTTATATAATAATATATATCTCTGCATGTAGAATTTAAAGGGCTGCAGAAGTTTTGTGTTTTTGTTTTACTTAAGCTCAGAGATATATAATTTATTGTTATATGTTGTATTGTGTTAAATGCTTATAAATCCATTTTTAGGCTATGGTATATTAAGGTGTATTTATAACTAACTGTGGTAATGGAACTTGGGTAAATTAAAACTTTCTCTTTAAGGAATTTGAATCTTGTATTGTGATACACTAACTTTCAATATTTTTGTTTGTAAATTATTTTTAGAAGTAATTCTTTTATATTCTTTATATATTTAAACAATTTGGTCACAATGTTTATCGTAACAATATCTAAGCTGTGTTTGAATCATGATCATGTGTTTACACAAACAAGGCCACAAGCTTAAATCTTAGACAGACATTGTTACCATTAAAGAAGCCATATTTTTTAGTCAATCCTGATGAAACTAGGTCAGAATGTGTATCTTGACAATATCTAGGCAAAGTGTGAATCTCTGGGTTGAGTGCGACCACAAACTAGGTCAGCAGGTTAAATCTGAGGAAAATCGTGTTACCACTCTAAAAGCCACATTTCATACTCAATATTGATGAAACTTAGTCAGAATCTGTATCTTCACAATATCTAGGCCAACTTTACATCTGGGTCACGTGTGTTCAAAAACTAGGTCAGCATGTCAGTCTTTGACAATTGCTGTACCTTGAACTCAGGTTAGTGCTTCAGTGCTATCATGGCCTTCTTGTTTTTCAAAATGTTGGCACAAAGACATTTTACGCTCATGCATTCCGCCCTATTTTCCCAGAGCGCGAATCAATCCAATGTTGTGTCCCATGGCATGTTCACAGGCTTTCTCTGTTGTTGCCCTCACTGTTGTGCTTGTATTGTCAGAAATGAAGGCAAAGGCTGAGGCAGAGGAAGCAAAGAAGGCAGCAAAAGGTGCGTATATATTGCAGTACTGTTTTTTTGTGTTTCAAACTTGGGGTTATATTTTGTCCCATTCCCAAACTCCAAAGGTAAATATATTTTTCCCAAATGAAGTTTTCCCATTTATTTTTTTAATAACTCTTTTTTTACAATATTTAGCTCATTTTTCTATCCAGCTCTATATGTTGAACCTCAGTAAAAATTGTATTGAAAGCACTTTTATTCTCAATTTCAGTAGTATTTGGTAGCAAAAAACAAAACCATTTCCCAATTTTCGGAAAAACAACGCGATTTTTCCCAATCAAAAGCGCCCCAGCCCCATTGGCTGAAACATAAGCGGCCAAAGCAGTGTTTGTAAATTATAAATATTAATTTATGAACATAAGCGACATACAGGCCAAAGCAAAACTGAAACCGTTTGTACTGCTATTTACTTCAAAGTTTTATCGTTTTTTTTTTATCAGATAAATGTCACTGGTTATGTAATTGAACAATCAATTAACAGGAACTGCGACAAACTTTCACAAAGACCAATAATTAGAGCGATAATTTGTATTGAGATCTTTGAGGTTAAGATATTTCTTATTCTTTTTCAGAAGTACATTTTTGTGGTAATATGTTCAATCACATAATTCTGAAACCTTTATGCAGCATTCTGTTTCGTTAATGTTTGCATTATTTTTGGAGATTCTTGTTATTTGTTTTGTTTGTCATGTGCAAAACAGTTATTTACTCTTACAGTGCTGAAACCGGATTTAGAAGGTCTTTGCAAACAGTTTGGATCCAGATGAGACGCCACAGAACGTGGCGTCTCATTAGGATCCAAACTGTTTGCTATTCTCATAGTATTCTTTGAAAAAAAAGTGAAGAAAATGCTAATTTTAGAAATTCAGCAGACGACATTTTAGCAGACTTCAAATATCCCAGCATGCAAAGGGTTTATGATAAAAAAATGCAGCTTATTGTTACTTTTCGTTTGTTTCTTCTACTATGACATTTATACAAGTAATAATGAAGACAATGACATTAATGTAATACACTTTATTAAATGATTGTTTTTTAAATAATAAGGGTAGGATAATAAAACAACAACTTTTGGCGCCTGTGAAACCCCTGTGCTTATGATATGGAAGTTTTGCGAGTGCGATGTTTATTGTTCAACATTAAGAATTGCTTAAGTTATGTCCCTTTTTAAACTAAGAATTTTAATAAAAAATGATTTTTGCAACTTTGAACATATAACAACATGTAGCATTTGGGGGGGGGGNAGAATTTTAAAAAAAAAAAGATTTTTGCAATTTTGAACATATAACAACATGTAGCATTTGGGGGGGGGGGGCTATTTGAATTTATTCGAGTATGTTGACCTAGTTTACATAGAAGAACAGAATGATAATGCATTGAAAGATTTTGCAAGAAAAGTTTCTTACCTGCAAGCATTTTGTTCGTGTTCAATGCAGACCAAAACTTACGATCCAAGAACTTTCTTGGATTGCCATCAGAAATTGAGTGTGAGGTGTGGAGCTAAATATATGAAAAGAATGTTAGTGGATAAACAACATTCTAGGTCCTTTAATAAAAAGGCCTAATATGTGCGTCTCATTGTATCTTTTTGGAATTTTACAGAATTTTTCAAAAGTTTCCATTCATAAATATTTGAGTCGCGTTCTGAGAGAACTGGGCATAATGCATGTGCGTAAAGGGTGGTCCAAGATAGGCCTGTGCAGTCTGCACAGGCTTATCAGGGACGACACTTTCCGCTTTTATGACATTTTTCATTTAAAGGTAGTCTCTTCGTAGCCAAAATCCAGTTAAGGCGGAAAGTGTTGTCCCTGATTAGCCTGTGCGGACTGCACATGCTTATCTGGAAAGACACTTTTTGCACATGCATTATGCCCAGTTTTCTCAGAACATGACTCATTTAAATTTTTACATGAGTACTCAATACAAATATTCCTGGTTCAGGAGGGAAGGGCGGCAAGAAGGTGGCAGCTCCGCCCCCGAAACCAACGACAGTGCCGTCTGCTAAACCGGAAGAGAGGTCAGCTGACAAGGTCAAGGAGAGTGAAGGTCAGGAGGTCAAGGAAGAGGACATAATCCCTGTCAACAAGGAGGCAGTTATTGGTGGGTACCAGTTATTGGTGGGTACCAGTTATTGGTTGGTACCAGTTATTGGTGGGTACCAGTAATTGGTGGGTACCAGTTATTGGTGGGTATCAGTTATTGGTTGGTACCAGTTATTGGTGGGTACCAGTTTTTGGTGGTTAACAGTTATTGGTTGGTACCAGTTATTGGTGGGTACCAGTTATTGGTGGGAACCAGTTATTGGTGGGTACCAGTTATTGGTGGGTACCAGTTATTGGTGGGTACCTGCTAAGTCTGATGATAAACTTGCTGTACATTCCTGCTATAGAAATACATAGACAATTTGGGGATGAAATTCAAGCATGTGTGCATACCCTTCAGGCTTGAATAAGGATTTTATATTGTAAACCATGATTTTGAGGTCTGATTTGCAAATTGGAGCCACGTTCTGGGAAAACTGGGCTTTATGTATGTGTGTCAATTGTCATCCCAGATTATTTCGTGCAGTCTGCACCGGCTGACCAAGGACGACTCTTTTAACCTAGACTTGGTTTTTGTTTAAAAGTGTCTTCCTTTAAACGAAAAATTCCATAAAAGCAGAAAGTCTTGGCCCTGATTAGCCTTTTTAGATTGCACAGGCTTATCTGAGATGACACTTTACGCACATGCATTAAATCGCACTTTCCAAGAGCAGAGCTCATTCATTTTTTATATAATTAACAATGATTTTGATTCTGTTGTGTAATATTTAAACCAGACAATGGTAAGGCCATGTGGTTGAATAGCCTTTTGAAATGAAAACTTAATGTTAAGTTCAGGGTAGAGACTTTCAGCATGGTTTATTGTGCAGTAATTCAAATAAGCACAACCCTGCAATCCCTGCACTGGTTCATTTTGAACCAGGCTTGCTCTGATTCTTGGTTTCATATTTTCATGGTTACAGATGAGCCACCATCAGGGAAAACAGGGTTTAATGCATGTGCATTAAGTGTTATTTTTAGATTAGCCTTTGCAGTGTGCACAGGCTAATAAGGGACAACACTGTCAGCTTTTATTATATTTTTTGTTTAAAGGAGGTATCTTATAAGCGAAAATCAATTAAAGGCGGAAAGAGTTGTCCCTTATTAGCCTATGTGGACTGCACGGGCTAATCCAGGAAACACTTTATGCACATGCATTATAGCCCCTTCATCCCAGAGTGTGGCTTGTTTAACCCTTTGAAATTTTAGAAATTTAGCAGACAACATTTTAGCAGACGACAAATTTCCCAGCATGCAAAGGGTTAATTAAAAATAGGAAAATGTAGGCTTTCTAGGTCAAACTGTTTATTTCCATGAATGATTTGGCTCTTTAACTGATTATTATGTTCCGTCATCTATAGAACACTCCGCTATATTTCATCTCGTTTCACTTTTTATTTTTATACAGGTGCCCTACCGGAGAATCCGGGATTGAAGCTAGAGGAGGTCACAGACATTCGGGTCCTTGACGCCCTACTTAGGGCCCACGTGTTACTGGCCGAGATTGTGGGTCGCANCAGACATTCGGGTCCTTGACGCCCTACTAAGGGCCCACGTGTTACTGGCTGAGATTGTGGGTCGCAGTGCCCCGCAGTACCACGACTATCTGGTCATGGCACACGCATACCTCATGAGAATATGGCAGGTACGCGTTCTGGGAAAATGGGGCTTGATGCATAAGGGTTAATTGTAAAGAGAAGGCGGAAAGTATCGTTCCTGATAAGCCTGTGTGGACTGCACAGTCTTATCTGGGATGACACTTTACCAACATGCATTAAGCCCCATTTTTCTGGAATGAGGCTCAATTAGGTTTTCTAAGGGACTACAAATGGGTCAAGAGGCATATCTGAGCAGTGAAGGGTTATTGATCACTGTTCCCATGTGACCTGTATGTTCAATACAGAAATACGAGCCTTGTTTGGGCAAAACTGGTCTTAATGCATGTGCGTATAGTGTCATCCCAGATTAGCATGTCCAGTCCGCACAGGCTAGTCAGGGACGACACTTTCCGCTTATATTGTACAGTCGAAACCCGATGGCTCAAACTTGCTTTGCTCCATTTTCCGGTTGGCTCGAATTCTCCTAAAAGCACCGATTTTATATTGCTATATATTCATATAATTTTTTTTCGGATGGCTCGTACTCGCTTGGCTCAATTATCGGATGGCTCGATCTGTTTTCAAAGTCCCAGGGTACAGTTTTCACACGTTTTTTGTTCGGTTGGCTCGAACTCGATTCGGGTCTCATAAAACTGTTTATCGATTAGGACCTTTTGATAAAAGGTATGCCGTAATTGATGTCACACCGGCTGCAAACATGTCATTGACTATTCGTTAATTGGTTTGAGTAAAAGAAAACAATTTGTACAAAATCTGACATTTTTAATAGATGCAGGAATATTATGGCTGAAACGGCAAAATCACTAATGGCTGAGAAGGCCCCGGTACCCAATCCGGGTGGAATAGAAAGCTTCGTTTCTCGACGACAACTCAGGAACGCAACACAGACTTACATACTGTCATTCTTAAAAAAAACAAAAAAAAAAACAATGTTGTGCTGTTTCATATTCAATCCATGTGTATATAGTACTAATGTTTTTTTGTTTTTTTTGTGCGCTGTTACATGAACCCGTCTATGTGCTACTTAAAAAAGTGCTGATATAATTTTTATATGATATTTGTTTAATTGAATGTGAAGATGTTTTTACATATTGGTTTATAAAAAAATGAAGTATTTATTTGGTTCTTATTAATTCAAAAGAAGAAAGAAGTACGGAGTTTAGGCAGTATGAATATTCTTCAACTGGAGGTTCAAATGTTTTGAAGACTTATGTGAGTAAAAAAAAGTATATAAGAAATCGGATGGCTCGAATTCCGGCTGGCTTAAACTATTGTTGTCGATCCCGGCGAGTTCGAGCCATCGGGTTTCGACTGTACTTTTGTTTTAATGGAAGTCTCTTATCAGCGAAAAAATCCAGTTAAGGTGGAAAGTGTCGTCAGAAAGGCAGATAACACACCCTAATCTTGGAGAACACTATATGCACATGCATGTATGTTTCTCCAGGTTACTGTTCCCGTGTCCGGCCCCACCATGAAGGAGATCCTGAAGAACCCTCCCCAGGCCACCCAGGACTCTGGGGGCAAGGGGTCGGCCAAGAAGAAGGGTGACAAGGGGCCAGATAAGGGACCTGTGAAGGAGAAACCCAAGAGGAAGGGGCCGCTGGATGTCCTTCCGGCGACCTTGGAGGACTGGGCTGTGTATGACATGCCAGATGAGGTGAGATTGTTGTCAAATTCTGTGCAAGCGTTTTGGGCCTAATGCAAGTGCGAAAAGTGTTATCATATATAAGCTTGTGCAGTCTGCACAGGCTAATCAGGAAAGACACTTTCCGCATTTTTCTAATTTTTGTTTGAAGGAATTATCTTCCANTGTACAAAATCTGACATTTTTAATAGATGCAGGAATATTATGGCTGAAACGGCAAAATCACTTATTGCTGAGAAGGCCCCGGTACCCAATTCGGGTGGAATAGAAAGCTTCGTTTCTCGATGACAACTCAGGAACGCAACACAGACTTACATACTGTCATTCTTAAAAAAAAACATAAATTAAACAATGTAGTGCTGTTTCATATTCAATCGATGTGATATAGTACTTATGTAGTTGTTTTTTTCTTAGTGCGCTGTTACATGAACCCATCTACTTAAAAATGTGCTGATATAATTTTTTTATGATATTTGTTTAATTGAATGTGAAAATGTTTTAACATATTGGTTTATAAACAAATGAAGTATTAATTTGGTTCTTATTAATTCAAAAGAAGAAAGTAGTACGGAGTTTAGGCAGTATGAATATTCTTCAACTGGAGGTGCAAATGTTTTGAAGACTTATGTGAGTAAAAAAAAGTATATAAGAAATCGGATGGCTCGAATTCTGGATGGCTTGAACTATTGTTGTCGGTCCTGGTGAGTTCGAGCCATCGGGTTTGGACTGTACTTTTGTTTTAATGAAAGTCTCTTATCAGCGAAAAAATCCAGTTAAGGTGGAAAGTGTCGTCAGAAAGGCAGACTTCACAGGCTAATCTTAGAGAACACTATATGCACATGCATGTATGTTTCTCCAGGTTACTGTTCCCGTGTCCGGCCCCACCATGAAGGAGATCCCGAAGAACCCTCCCCAGGCCACCCAGGACTCCAGGGGCAAGGGGTCGGCCAAGAAGGAGGGTGACAAGGGGCCAGATAAGGGACCCGTGAAGGAGAAACCCAAAAGGAAGGGGCCGCTGGATGTCCTTCCGGCGACCTTGGAGGACTGGGCTGTGTATGACATGCCAGATGGGGTGAGATTGTTGTCAAATTCTGTGCAAGCGATTTGGGCCTAATGCAAGTGCGAAAAGTGTTATCATTTACAAGCTTGTGCAGTCTGCACAGGCTAATCAGAAAAGACACTTTCCGCATTTTTCTAATTTTCGTTTGAAGGAATTATCTTCCAAAAGAAAATCCTGTCTTGGTGATAAGTGTCGTCCCAGATTATCCTGTGTGGACCAGATTAGCCTCTGTGGACTGCACAGGCTAATCTGGGATGACACTTTATGCACAAGGGACCAGAAAAGGGACACGTCAAGGGAAACCAGCATGCCGAACAAGATGGGATCTTTGCAAAAATCTACCTATGAAAGTTTGCATTATTACAGCTATATATAGCTGCTGTTTGCTTTTATTTTGTTCACTGTAACTCAATCCATTCACTGATACTGTAAAATCATTAGTATTCATGAGACATTAATTTTTGTTGATTTTGTTGGTTGACTAATCCATGAATTAAACTCAAACACATCGGAAAATGACCAACGCAAATTCCTCATGTTTTCTCCAAAATCAGAAATCAAAGAATTTACATATCCCTGAACAAGTTTTTTTTAAACACAAAACTTCTTGCTGACTTATACAAATGATTCTACAGTATTTGCTTCCCATTCTCCCTCTGAAGAATTCTTAAATATTGTGTTGTAATATCATTCGACAACAGGTTTCTAATGAATTATTATTTTAAAAACACTTTGGCAATTCCCCCACACTCACTGTCATTTAGGGTAATTAAGTGAGGCAGAATGAGAGTTGTTGTTCAGTGAGGCATAATGTCTGTTGTATGTCTGCAGGTGCTTGAGGCGTTCAAGCATGACATGATGGTGGAGACCGGCATCAACAAACACACACTGACCAAGCCCGTAAGTATCGTTTGCAAACATTGAACTAAATTTTGCAATTATGTCATTCTGCAATATGACCCTAGCTGATTCCAAAAATGCACACATTATAAATTCTGTAGTATTCTTGGCTAAATAGTTTATCTTAAAATGCAAACAAGAAAAAAAAAAAAAACACAAATAGATGATTTTGTTTCCTTTTTAAATAACAGAATTAAACTCGAGGAATTAATCATGACTACACAAAATTAATTACTTATATTTTTTTTACTCACTGGGCGCTTTTAATGCTCAATAAGTATATCTTCCCTTAAAAAAAAAATACTTTTAATATACTTTGTAACAAAGGTACACCTACCTTAAAGCAGCATACACTTTTCCCCATTTTTTTTCTTTTGTGTCTTTTTTCTCACCCATATCTGTATGTACTTGTGTAATGCAATTCCTGTTTGAAATTCACACTATTTTAAACATATTTTTTGTTTACACCAACCATTGTCTTTCTAAATGCTATGTACCATAACTTATATAAAACAAATGTTAAACATATCTACTCACTTTGTGTATTTTTGTCCCCTACCGGTTTCACCGGAGGGGACTTATGGTTTGCACTCTGTCTGTCAGTCAGTCAGTCTGTCACACTTTTCTGGATCCTGCGATAACTTTAAAAGTTCTTCATATTTTGTTCATGAAACTTGAAACATGGACAGATGGCAATATTGAGATTATGCACGTCATTTCATTTTGTTTGTACGTAAAAAATTCTGGTTGCTATGGCAACATTTTTTTTTTTTAAATCTGACAATGATGGAGCCGGTAGGGGTCATCATTGCTTGGCAATAGTCTTGTTTAACATAATATGTTATATGCAAAATGTGTATTATGTTTACAGTGGAAATAAAAAAATGGAATACCAAAAAAAAAGTATCGTTGGCATGTTGATGCTCACTGTGAATGAAGTGAATCTTATCTAATGGTAAAGGCGTCTCACTTTGTTTATAAATGGTCTTGGAAAACTGGGCTAAATGCATGTGCGTAATATATTATCCCAGTGACGACTCTTTGCGCTTTTATGGATTGTTTTGTATAAAGGAAGTTTCTTGGTAACAAAATGTGAATTTGATCAGCATTCTGGGAAAACTGGGTTAAATACATGTGTTTTAAGTGTCATCCTAGATAAGCCTGCGCAGTCCGCATATGCTTATCAGAGACGACACTTTCCGCCTAAAATAAATTTTCACTAATAAGAGACTTCCTTTAAATGAAAAATACCATAACAGCAGAAAGTGTGGTCCCTGTTTAGCCTGTGCAGTCTGGGATGATATTTTACGCACATGCATCAAGCTCCCAAGTTTTTCCAGAGGCCCATTTATTTTAATGCTTGTATGAGCTGAATTCTGGGAAAAATGTGCTTAATTATATATTTTAAGTGTCGTCCGAGATTAGCCAGTGCAGTCTGCACAGGCTAATCAGGGATGACACTTTCAGCCTAAACTGGATTTTTGCTAATGAGAGACTTCCTTTAAACAAAAAATACCATGAAAGCGGAAAGTGTCATCCCTGATTAGCCTGTGCGGACTGCACAGGCTCTAATCTGGGATGATACTTTACGCCCATGCGTTAAGTCCAGTTTTCCCAGAACACAGCTCAATTTCACATTTTGTTTCTAAGAGACCTCCTTTAAACATAACATTTAAATACTATGGCTTGAATGATCTTATTGATTCCCCCCATCCCACAGATGTTAACGCTGCACTACCTTGAGTTGCTGGTGCACCAACTGCGCGACGTAGGCTACAACCACCTTGTGTTACCAGTGCTAGCACTGGAGGACGTGTTGTCTCGCAGTCTCCTCCAAAATAACTCTCAAGTTCCTTGTGCATGTTAGGGCCACGGAAGTCTGTCTCGAGCTCAATCTCACCAATGGCTACGCGTTCCATGAGAAGGCGTGTGGAGTCTTGGGATTGAACGAGCTCGACATTGCGAAGTGAGTAGTTTACCAAAACTGATGACTATATGTGTCGTGTTCTGAGAAAACTGGGCAAAATGCTTGTGTGTAAAATGTCATCCCAGATTAGCCTGTGCAGTCCGCACAGGCTAATCAGTGACGACAATTTCCGCTTTTATGGAATTTTTGTTTTAAATGATGTCTCTTCTTAGCGAAAATCCAGTTTAGGCGGAAAGTGTCGTCCCGGATTAGCCTGTGCGGACTGCACAGGCTAATCTGGGATGACACTTTACGCACAAGCATTTTGACCAGTTTTCTCAGAACATGCCACATATAGTTGATTCCAAGTTATGTGACCTACCTCCAAACATTGACTTATATTTACCCGGTTGAGGCGGTAGAAAAGAGGAACATTTGTATAAGGAGAATATCAATGAAGTGACATGATAAAATAAAAGTTTATTTGTCACAAAAATGATACGCTACATACATGTCTGATATGTTTTATACATGTCAGGTATTATAGTGTACATTTGATTTTTGTAAATTTTTTCAAATCAACTGTGTACAATAGTGTATCTACTCACAACCAACTTAAATTTGTACTTCTTAGTATGTTATGCAAAGAGCTGGACATCACCAGGTGAGTTTGCTACAATGTACTCTTTGTATGTGATAGAGTTTAACTTTATATTTTATACAAGTGATAACCTACTAGCACAAATTTTTCTGATGACATATTTTAATAAAAGCTTAATATGCCTATGTTGTACAAAATATGAAAGCATACAAGCAAAAATGCCAGAGAACGACTTTTTGAACCAAGTCAACTTAAACACACAAAGCATTGAGACATATCACATTTAAACACAATGCATATTTAGCACATGTCATGTTTTAGCAAAGAAAAATCAAGTTTAAGATGGTTATCATTAACCCTTTCCCGCTCAAGCAAAGTACAAATGGCAATATGCAACCAGCATAAAACCAGAACATTCTGTGAGTTAACTTGCAGTCTGTTCAGGTTTGATGCTGTTTTCTGCTCATCAGTATCTCAGGTTTGGAAATGAAGCCTTAAAAACATGTTTCTAGTAAGAAAGGGCTTAAATTTAATTCGATCTTTTCACAGGCTGCAAATGCATACAGGTGCGTTGCGTATTTGAGGGGTAAAGTGTTAAAACACAAGATAATGTCTTAAGATAATGACTACATAAAAACAAAACATTAACCTAATTCTTGAGAACCGTTGTGTGGTTGCCAGGTCGCGAGACACCATCGCCCTGTGGAGGGAGAAACAGGCCCAGGTTGTCAAGGAGGAGATGAGGGTCCGCGAGCAGATTGCAAAGCTCTCTCTGGAGGCCAAACAGTCGACGCCAGCGAGCTACGTGTCGCGGCGCACGGCAGACGCCACTGAGACGTCTGACAGCAAGGTGGAGTCTCACCTGGGCAAGGTGCTAGGTGCCGTACAGTTCAGGGACGTGTGGACGGACACTGCCGAGGTCCTCATCAGACAGGTATGACAAGTGTTTTTTGTAAAATTTCCAATCTTAAAAAGTTTTTTTTTTTCAAATTACTGCCTAAAACTCCCATGTGAAGGTTTCCAAAATAACAAAAAATATGTTTTTTTGAATCAATGTCAATATTTAGTTCATTTGCCTATCCATCTCTACATGCTGAACCTTACTAAATATGTGGCGTGTCTGAGAAAACTGGGCAAAATGCTTGTGCATAAAGTGTCATCCCAGATTAGCCTGTGCAGTCCGCACAGGCTAATATGGGACGACACTTTCCGCCTAAACTGGATTTTCGCTAAGAAGAGACATCATTTAAAAAAAAAAATCCATAAAAGCCAAAATTGTCGTCCCTGATTAGCCTGTGAGGACTGCACAAGCTAATCTGGGATGACAATTTACGCACAAGCATTTTGCCCAGCTTTTTCAGAACACGCCACACATAATATTAAAAACACTTTCATTCTCAATTTTGAAGTATTGAAAAGCAAGGTCAAAGCAACACCAATTTCCCTATTTTAGTCAAAACAACATTTTTTGTCTGAATTCAAAGGGCCCATATCCCATTCCCATATCGGTAAAAAAAAACCACTGGAATAGCATGTGGTAGATTTAAGTGCTGGGCTTTGGATTATTTGGCTGTTGCTGGTTAGCCGATGGTAGAGTTAAGTGCAGGGCCTTGTATCACAAACATACTAAAGTCAATATTCTGACTCAAGTTTTTTTTTCAATTTTAAGATAAGGTTGATTTTCATGCTCAATATTGTGTTCACAGAAGATTTTTTTAGTTTTTATGCTTACTCAACCCTGAGTTTGAGGAGGAATATGTGCATATTCTTATAGCTGAGATTTGAGGTTGTAAGTACACTGAACGACATAAGAAATACTCAGCTGAGTGGACACTAAAATCTCATCTACTAAGTTGAGCTCAAAAGTTGAACAATTCCATCATGATACTTGGCCCTGGATTATAAGGCTGTCGGCTCCTGTATAGATCCACTTATAGATAATTGTGTCGTGTTCTGAGAAAACTGGGCAAAATGCNCTGGCCTTTGAGGAGGCGCAGTACGGTCAGGCAGTCAACTACTGTATGAAGGCACAGGTACAGATGCTCTATGGGAAACTTGGGCTAAATGCATGTGCTTAAAGTGTCACCAGTGCAGGCTAATCAGGCACGACACACTTTCCCCTTTTATGGTATTTTTCATTTATAGTTAATCTAAACAAAACTCCAGTCTAGGCCGAAAGTGTTCTCCTGATTCGCCTATGCAGACTGCCAAGTGTTCTCCTGATTCGCCTGTGCAGACTGCCCATGCGAAAGTGTTCTCCTGATTAGCCTGTGCAGACTGCCCATGTGTTCTCCTGATTCGCCTGTGCAGACTGCCTATGTGTTCTCCTGATTCGCCTATGCAGACTGCCCAAGTGTTCTCCTGATTCGCCTATGCAGACTGCCCATGCTGATCTGTGCAGACTGCCCATGCTGATCTGTGCAGACTGCCCATGCTGATCTTAGAAGACACTTCCAGTTTTGCAGAATGCGGCTTATAAAACTTTTTAGCATTGTGTACTAATTCAGTTGAACACTAAGCCACTATTAATCTATAGCTAATCCCATGTCTTGCACTTGTTCAGGCACTGCATCATGGAGACGAGATGTACTGGTTTGAGACGACCATTCTGATGGTGGATGCCACACTGCGCGACCATGAGAACCGCAANTGTCGTCCTGATTAGCCTGTGCACAATGCACAGGTTAATCTGGGATGAGACTTTATGCACATGGATTAAGCCTAGTGTTAGCAGAACAAGGGCCTTGCACTATATGCTCAACGCCCATGTATTCTCACATGGAGAAGTACTGGGCAAAGACTTCCGGTACAGCGTAACATCGTGGTTGCTGTTATATGAATATTCACATTAACATGATAACCAGAATCTAAAGTGTAAAATATCCAATGAATAAAAATAATGAAACATACAAGCACCGCACCAACCATGTACAATACTACTCTTTCCTTTGACTGGTGCTGTAAATTAGTTCATGCAAACAAATATTTAAGAGCTCTTATATAACCCTCGTTTTGGGAAAACTGGGTTTAATTCATGTACGTAAAGTGTCGTCCCAGATTGCACAGGCTAATCAGGGACAATACTTTCGGACTCAACTGGATTTTTGTTAAGAAAAAGATTCCTTTCAACAAAAATACCAAAAAAGCATTAATTGTCGTCCCTGATAAGCCTGTGCACACTGCACAGACTTATTTGGGATGAAACTTTAAGCCCTTGCATTAAGTGCAGTTTACTCAAGAAGGTGGAGGAATTTATACGCTCCACCGCCGTGCACAGGCACATGGAGAAAGACTTGGTCAAGACTGTCAGGTACTCAAGGGTTTAGTCTAGGCACAATCACAGTAACGTTTTTTATCTGTTCTATGTAATTGATACACTACTGTTTTAAATGGAAGGGGGAATAAAAGGTAAGTATATTTGTTTATGGAAAGAAGTTTTTGTTGTGTAAGTTTTGTTAATAATTTGTACATGAGCAATTGTATGCCTTTAACCCATGTTTCTCCACAACAACCATAATAATAAATGATTGTCTCACTGATTTCTCTCCAGGGTGGTGATAGAGGATGCCCTGGTGAAGTTCCTAGATGCCCACAGCCTGTGTGGAGCCATCGCCCGCCTGCGCTGTCAGGCCCTGTGTGGTATCGGTCAGTGTCTGAGAGCCCTGTCCCTGCACACCAGCCCGGATGCACCCACACTGTGGATCGTCACTGATATGGTAGTGTAACGTTTAAACATATTTATTTTAACTCAATTGCATCAAAAGCCAGGGGCTTATTAAAACGCTCTTGAGTCTGTTTTATGGGTAGAACCAGTACTTGATGCATTTTGGGGAGAGATCTAAAGAGCTCTACCATATAAAGGATCAAACCCGTGACCTCCTGGTCATTAGGCTGACACCATAAGATATACACAACTCCACGTTTACTTCTACTACTGATATGGTATATGGGAAAACTGATTCAAAAGGGGTTTTAATGAAACTTAGCACAATTTATTTCTAGTGAACATTTCTATTCGCCTTCCGTCGTCCGTAACTAGTTGCTTGTCTTACGCATTTATCTTGGTTCTATATCCTCACATAATAAAAAATACAGGGAAGTTTCTGCTGAAGTAAATGTTATAAAGGAACAGTTGAATGAATGAAAATCTAAAAGTCTATCAAAACAATGTTTTTTTAATAGAATAAGTACATTTTAATGAACATATTTATTGCAATGATTGCATACATGACACAGGTTGTGGAACAACAATAATTTAATCAAAATCTCGTTCCCATTTACGTTTTTAAGGGAATTGTTGACAGATTTTTGCATTTTTTAAAATGTCATTAGATATGATTGCTTACAAATCTTTTATGTTTTTAATAGTTTGAACTAATTTTTATAGTAAGAACAAAAACAAACTGACGTCACCAGCATCCTCTGGATCTGTAAGCGAATGCGCTACTCCTGCGCCACGCAAACTTCTCTATATTGAGCGAAACATAACACCCATTGTAAATTTTATCTATATCGTCTGCCAACATCCGGGCATTTGTATGGCTTTGGGAAACGCGCACCTGATTGCGATACGTGTTTCTGATTTTCGGTACAATAGTTTATTGGCAGAATACTAAAAACTTGCTCAGTTACTCATGTGAGCAACCTTGTGCAGCCCAGGTGTCACATGATACATTTGAGCAGTGTCATGTGAGCAGCCTTGTGCAGCCCAGGTGTCACATGATACATTTGAGCAGTGTCTTGTGAAAAAGGATCTTATGCCATAGTGAGCCAGAGTAGCCCCAGAGCAACCTGTGCAGTAGTGTCATCCCAGATTATCCTATGCAGTCCAGACAGGCTAATCAGGGACAACATTTCCCAAAACTGGATTTTCCTTAAAAAGAGATTGCCTTTAAATGAAAGTCTGGGACAACACTTTAGGCTCATGCATTAAGCCCTGTTTTCCCAGAGCGAGACTCAAAGTGATGACTTTGGTCTTTTTTATACGCCCGTATAAAATACGGGACGTATTATGTGAAACCCCTTGGCGGGCGGCGGGCGGAAGGCATCACTTTGTCCGGACTCTAATTCAAATTGTATTCATCCGATCTTCACCAAACTTGGTCAGCAGTTGCATCTAGTTGATATCTAGGCCAAGTTCGAATATGGGTCATGCCGGGTCAAAAACTAGGTCATAGGGTCAATAAGTGCATTTTCAAAGGGGCCACTTTGTCCGGACTCTATTTCAAATTGTATTCATCCGATCTTCACCAAACTTGGTCAGCAGTTGCATCTAGTTGATATATAGGCCAAGTTCGAATATGGGTCATGCCGGGTCAAAAACTAGGTCATAGGGTCAATTAGTGCATTTTCAACGGCGCCACTGTGTCCGGACT